>JAVCKT010008112.1:0-52837 GCA_032273925.1 Rhynchotus rufescens
TATGCATGAAGCACTTTTCCGGGCTATTACCAAATATTCATATTTTTTTCTTTTTTTTAATTATTATTTACATATTCATTTATTAAAGAAACTATTAAAATCCTTCCAGAAAGAATTTTAAACACTTCAAAACATTTCATGTTACATGGCCAGTATAAAATGGAACCATTGTAGGCTAATACTTCAATGCAAGTATCAGCAAATACCAATGTTACTTGAAATAATTTAACAGATGTTAATTTTTGGGTTTTGTAGGTCTCTCCAAATCAACTGGGCATCACCCGGACAACCAAATGGCATTATCCTGGGGTATAATGTCTTGCGTAAAGCATGGCAGAGATGTACACCAGGAAAGAGTCGAAGGGGCAGCAAGACTGACAGAATATGCATCTCTCTGCAGTGTAAAAAGCATGAAAATATCTGTGGAGATGAATGCTATCATCCAGAGAGGAAGGTATGTGTGTATTCTTGAGACAGAAATTTAAAGAAAAAAAATGGTATTTTCAGGAATAAGTATGTAAGCCAAACCTCTTTAGTCACAAGAGGAATAGAAGTCGAGGGTTCTACATCTCTGATGATTTAAAATCAAAGCTCTGATGCATTTCTGGAAACATTTTAAAATCTAATTGGTTGTTTGAGTTGAATATATGGATATCTGTGTCAAAATCTCTAGCAATGGACATAGAAGAATGCTGATGACAAGTGTCTGTGGTTCCTGATTATTTTTCCTTTCAGAAGAAATGCCTTTTTGAACTTGTTAGCATTTATGAATGTGTTTTACATGAACAATTCTATTGGAGAAATAATGCAGTTTTGGAGAGAATCGACAGAGTATTTTCATTTCCTACAGTCTAAAAATCATGATGGTAGTTCATATGATTCCACTAGCATGAAGTGATCACACTGCACCACCAAAAGGCCATAGGAAAGTCCATGGGTGTATACAGAATTTCAAAACTATGAAGAAATCTCTTTTCCCTGTGTGGAATCATTCCTCAGAATCTTCATGGCAAATAGTGGTTATTAGAATGACCAGCTTTTTTGTTGTTGTTGTTGTTGTTTTTTCCTTGATTGAGTGACCAGATTCTGCCGTACAGAAAATCTATTTAGATTCAGCTACAAGTGGGTGGTTGTTACATGACAATGATGAGCAGCTCTGAATGGGATCCGTTGTGATTTGTCAGATGGGGTTTTAAATTATGGCCATTTTCAGGTTAATCTTCATATTAGTTCCTGTTTAGGAGGAGGATCAATAGCATAGTAGGAGCTTGTAATGGTTTTTATTGACAAATGAGGTAGAAAACTCTTAGTTGGAAGGTAAGATTTAATGTAATGAAGTAGTGTTCCTATTTGTCAAAAGCATCATCACATGCTCAGTGACTAAAGCAAACAATATATATTCACAAGATTCCCTGTCAGACAAGACAGTAATTAAGGAAGTGAGTTATTTGAGGGGTTCAGATCAAAATATAAATTATTCCAGCTGACACAGCTATAGCTTTTGGGTTGCCTTGAAAGCGATACCATACACATGTATTTCTGAAACCTTGCAGGTAAATTATGGGCAGCTTTTTTTTCTAAAAAGTAAATATATTGGACTCTGGCTTAGTAGATATTTTTACAAATCTCTTGGTTTGTGGATGAGTTAAATTTGCATTAATTTTAGAGGTTTTTTTTTTTTTTTCCGCCTCCATACTTATTTTTGTTCAAGTTTATAGTAACTTTGAGCTTGGAGTATCCATTTACTTTTATTGACTGCGAACTTTTATTTTTTTAAGTAGCTTTTCTCTTTTGTTGTAATGGAGTGTTATTATACCCCATTATGCCTCATAGGTACAGGGCAATTTATCTCTCTGTTCTTTACACTTGGTAGTCAGAGACCATGATTAGGAATGTGTCCTATAGGGTTAGGTAATGCAAATATGTCTGGAAAACCATAGAAAACTATCAAAGCATACATACATAAAATGACAGAAAAGTAATTTTTATAGGTGACTCATTCAAAATTCACCTCCTGATACTTCATCTGGTTTACCATATTGGCCTACTGGACATATTTAGGAAAATAGATGACATCTCTCTAAATGGATGGTGTTTTAACAGTGTTTTTCATTTTATTTTTTGATTGTGCATGTTTACTGTCAATTGTTAGCTAAGGAGAATGAAGTCCTTCATTTTTCTACTGAACATATGTAGCAACATCTTTCTGATCAAACCAGTATGACTTAATTCTGACCTATGGAGGTAGCGTTCTCCAGCAGGAGCAACAATACTGCTGCAAGCCTACATTATTTTTGCTTTTTATCTGGGGACTGCCAAGAAGTTACTGCTAACTTTAACTCTTACAATGCATTCTGTGATTGGAACTCGTCCTTTGGAAGTGGCTGCTTTGAAGCCATTCAAAGCACTTTCATATCCCAGCTGCTGCATCTCCTCTGCTAAATTGAGAGTTCTGTCCGACTCCTGAGAGCTAGGCTTTCATTAGGACAGAATAGATATAATGAGTAAACTTAGCAGATTACTGAAACTCTCTATTTCTTTCTATTTCATGTCTAGCACTCTATGAGGCAAAATAATTATAAAAATGCTTGTTATTCATTTAACCTGCTTTACATCCTTTTTACATGTGTAAATATCTTTCTACACAGATAGTCTTTTCATACATATCAGATATGACGATAGACTAGTCAGAGAAGGCATTTAAAGTATATGTATGTAGTTCGGATAGACAAACAGGTTGTGGTTTTCTCTAAAAGGAGACTTGATCCTATCCTTGGTTTATTTATTGCACCTTTTCAGTGTATCTGACTTCATTCTTACAATTTCCTTGGATTTCTAATTGTAAAGTGAGAGGAGAGCTAGGCCATTTATACAAAAGATAATTTGGGAGTCTGCTTGGTAATTCCTTACAAGTTTATGGGTGATACTTGGCAGCATCAGTGCAGTGACACAGGGAAGGATTTGTTACTGTTCCTTACCTGCATGATAGATCACCAAAATACATTCCCCCCTCTCCAGACAAACTTCAGTGTTTCAGTAGCAGGAATGCAAGGTTGTGTTTTCACTGCACAGCAGAGTGGGATGCAGAGACTCTTGAGCTAACATTGGCTGAATTAGCTCCAGCTAACTCAGTAGCATTGCTTTGTTAAAAGGGCAGCACTAATTAGCTGGGGTGCAGAGCTGCCCTAGTATATGTATGCTGCAGTGGAGATCCCAGTTAGTATCTCTGCACAGCGCTGGGCTGTGTAAACAAACCGACTTGTTCAGAGCTATCTTGGGAATCTCTAAAAGAGCAAATGACCTTTTCAGTACAGGGAAGATGTGCACATGCACATTCATGGACTCATCTAGGCCTAATATTAAGTCTAATGAAGACCAGAAAAGATTCACATTGTTTTAAATAGGCTTTGAATCAAATCCTCATTTCTTGGTTCTAGCACTGTATTTTCTGGTGCTCTGGTTCGATGTTAGGAATCTTTGTTATTACAACTAAATTTAATGAAACACTGTGGCTGGTGTCTTTACTGCTTGTTATTAGACTTGGGTGAATTTATATCTCCTGGATGCAGAAAAAAATTAGGATTTTTTTGCCTATAATGTTACGTAATAGCAGAGATTACATTCCTATAATTAATTTTGTTGGCTATCAGGAGGATCCCTATGTCCTACTACTTCTCAATATCAAGTGTGTGCTGAATAGGTTTTTCCAGGTTGCCAAAACTCAGTCTACTTCTTAACTCAGTCCATTTCTTTTTCTAGTGAACTTTGATCTATAATTCTATTCATATGTTTAATTTCAAACCAAACATCAGTTTACAGAATGCACTGTGAGATCTCAGAGATGTACTTCAGTTGACAATAGAGTTCATGGCATCAGAAAGGATAACCTCAGTAGTAATACTGAAAGCATTCCTTCATTATCCATGTGGCTACTATACCTGCCTTCTGCTGTCACTAGGATTCCAAGATGAACTCTGAAAATAACAAGGCCGATGCAGTAAAAATAATTAAACAGATGTAATTAAAATAGTGGCATTAAAGCTAAAACCTTCAGTATACAATGGCTCATGAGTATGAGCATAACGATAAGATACAGTAGTTACAGTTCAGTGCCTCTGAAGGTCCTGATTGCAAGTGCTAATAGTTTGAGTACTTTTTATTTTCAGTAGCAACAAGTGAGCAACATAAATCTGATCTTAATGAAGTAATGGAATGGAATTATAGCCCTGACGTTGCTAGGAAGTACAGGCTTATCACATTTGCTCATCACATGGGCCATTTCTTAAAAGTATCAGCAGGACTCATTTATTTAATTAAGAATTAAAATTTCTTTAAAACTATGACCTTAAATTTAGCTTTACAAACATGGTTTTCAGGAATGAAACCTAACACAATAGATGCTAATGAGGGATAGGCCATTACTATTTATGTGAGATTTACCATTAACACTAGCAGTATTGTGCAAAGTCTTTTCAAGTTCTTTCAGGCTCGGAGAAGCTCTGAAAAAGAATGCTTCAAGTACAGCATGTGTTGCAACACATCTGAAAAACATGAAATGAAACTTGTTTTATGAAGATAATGTGCAGAGATTTAACAGAATCACAGGCAGATTGTAGATTTTTGATCTAAGGCTGCACTAACTGCTAAATGAGAAAAGCAGTTTGAGAAAAGGAATAGGAGAATAACAAGATTTACCAAAAAAAAAAAAAAAAGCAGAATTTCATACAGTTTGGGGGATAATTTAAGTAAAAAATAATGATTCTTATGAATTTAAAATATTCCCTCTCACATGAGAACATGATGGGTCAATCATTACTCTGGTGTTTGCTCCACAGGCAGAAATTTTTAATGAACTCTAGTAGCTAATAGGAATTCCTTAGAGTGTTTTGTGAATTGCTATTGCACAAACTGGCTCTGGCAGCAAGCGTTTGACAAGAAGGATAAACATGGCTGCCTAGCACATCTGTTTATTTGAGTAAATCAGTCCTAGCTCAACTGGCATGTGTCCATAAGGCTAGATAATATCCTTCAGCAAAGTCTTCAGCAAGCAGACAGATTAAGGATGACACAATTTTAATTAAAAAAGGGATTGCATAGATTAAATTCAAAGTATTTTTTAAAATTGTTTTAAAAAATTGTGTTATCTTATTCTGGGCTAGTGCCGTGGCTAGCTGATCTTTCTCATGTTAGCCTTTATGGCTGGTCCTTTCCAGTGCCTGACCTCCGGAGTCACCATCCTGTTGTGTGCTGGAATGGTAGCACAACTGCAGCATTGATTTGTAAATAACTCAGCCCACCAATGATTTTAAGGGCTCCCATGGTGGGTAAGGATAAGACTTGTGTGTCATTTCCACAGATAATGAAGACCTTAGCAAGCCTATGCCACACTCTGCTCGAGGGTGAGATTTCAGATGTGCTTGAGTTGGTGTCGCTGTATCTGAACACTGCAAGGATTCTGCTTCCACATACAGGGTAACAGTGAAACACCCAGTTTGGACTGTCACTTTGAGATCTAAGAGGATGAGATAATAATGACCTTTAACCACTATAACTTTCAATCTATCTGCTTTTCTTCTTTGTCTATGACATAATTTTAGCATTACTTGAATGCATTTTATTTTATGGATTGATAATGCAGAATCCTTGGGCTGAATATCAATGTGGATAGTAAATAACTGTCTTTAGAGGACTGCCAAAAAAGTGTTATTTCAGAATTTACAGCTGACTGCAGAGGATGTTATGGAGCTACATAATAATAGCACCAACTATATCAGTTGGTAATGCCAGATAAGAGTCTGAATGTGCTTTAGAGCTGACTGGACCTCTTTTTAGAAGTTATATTTGAGGTCCTAAGAAATTCTGGGGATTTAAGAATCAGTTTTAAATAGGAAAACTAATTGCTGAAACTATTGAAACCTAGGTTGGTGTTCAGTTGATGATTTTTTTGAGGGAATTCAAGGGGAAACAAGGAGACACTAGTGATAATACATTCTTACAAATCATTTTCCACTCAGAATGTTTTGCAATAAGTAGTAAAATGCCCTTCCCAATATTTGTGTGAAATATGCAGAACAGTATTTCTGTGGAGGACTGGCATGAGAAGAGGCTTTTCTTGAAACCGAAAACATCCCATGGAAATTAAAATGACTACTCAAGCATTCAAGCCTCAGTAATGCAGGATGTGCAGGGCTTTTTATTTTAAATCTGCATGGAGCAGGAGGACAGTGTTCAGGTGAAATCTGGATAGTGTCAAAGGAGGATGGTGAAAAGAAGGAAACAGGATGGGAATGACAAATGAGATCCATGAAAAGAAACAAAGAAAATGAGTTAGATCACAGTGAAGCACAATCCCAAAGAGCACAGAAATTGGGACCAAGAATATTTAAAGAATGTGTCTCTGACCTCCTTCATGAGGGTAGATAGAGCATTTATTGGCTCTGGTGTCTCAAGCCAAGCGTAGAGTAAAAGAGCAGAGGACATTCTCTAGAATTATCAAAAATTATTTCTAGATGTAGTTTACTCTGAGTACACTAGCACATACTACTTGATCTGATATTGTCAAAAATGCTTTTAAATGGCTTGGAAGTGTAGAGAGACGAGGTAATCTAGGAACTTTGGAACCAATTGGAAATTAAGAAAAAATCAGCCTGGATTACATGCCAGTTAAAAAAAAAAAAAAAAAAAAAAAAGTATAGGAAGCAGAAAAGATGTGGAAAAGTGAGTTTTAGCTGACATCTTAACTAATGATCTGGAAGAAAGAACCAGTGACTTAATTAAATTCGTAGATTGGATTATATTACCAGTGACAAGGTGGACAGCAAAATACTATAATGGGATCTACAGAGACTCCAGATTCTTGAGCAGAAAATGACAAAATTCAACTAGGTCAGCGGTCTAAAACACCGATGCTGAATGAAGAAGTGTGTTGGCAAGCAGAAAACTGGAACAATTCAAAACATATGAGGTTATAAAACCTCAAAATACAATGAGAAGACAAGAATACCTTCAACTCCACGCCATGTTAATTTGGGGTTATATCTGTCAAAGGGTAACTTCAGAAATGAAATCCTCCCAAGGGTGAATGAGTAAAGGGAACAAAACAGATAGTGATGTGTTCATGTATACATCAGAAAGAATTTGTTACTGAATACAGTGACATAATAAATATTTTTTCTTGCCTCCATACACTTCATTAATATTGTGAAAGTAATATATGTTACCTTTAGGATTTCTTACTGCCATTCTATTTAATTCTTTACTTTTAACATATCAGTCAATGTTTTGAGCCTTGGTAGATCCTTCCAGAGGAACTTTTTCCATCTTATTCTGCTGCTAAGATGACCTGATTTAGAACATGATTACAATAAAGGTTGGGAAGTGCTCTATGCCAAAAGAAAAGAGAGGAACTCCTCTGTTTAAGTACTTGTGCTGTTCTACCAGTGGCATTTTCCATCTAAGCATAAGAGGCATCAGTCTAGCTGATATATGGTGCACTGGCTGCGGGTTCTGAGGTTACATTTTACAATGATTCCAGTGACTGTTCTGTATGATTTGTTATGTATACAGTGTGTCACTCTATCTGCGCAGGAGTAAGTATACAAATAATTATTTGATTGTTCAAGCATATAATTTTCTCGACAGCACCTAGAAAGGAGGCTACAGTTAAAAGGCCTTTTCAAAATTCATTTCCATGTAAATTTTATTTTGAAAAAAAAATTCTTATATAAATGGTATTCTCTCGAGATCGCATTGTCTGAAGAGCTGTGGTCATAAATAAGTGATCATATGTTATAAGAAGACAATTCCACTTATTTTAATGTAAAAGAAGACCCAAGAGCTCATATTGGGAAATCCTGTTTCTATTATTTGTAAGAGACTCATATGACATGTCTCATCATAAATGGCTAAATAAATAAATAAAAAGAATTGGGTGAAAAGAAAAAGATAGAGTGAGATATTGCAATAATATTCAACATTGAGTGACTCAAAATGCCTGCAAGGCATATGAAGATGATTCATATTAATGGACTATTTTATTAAGGTGCAGGATGGCTGAAGACCACAAAATAGCAGCATTCTGTCAGATGTACAGTAGTTTATTGAAGCCTAATAATGCTGGAGGGCGAAGGATTTTAGCCATGTTACGTTTTATTTGTCTGCAGTCATATCAGTATCAGTACAATGATGTGTTGTACGTGTTTTTGTGTACGTTGTTTTGTCAGCGAAAACATTATGTTGTCTTTAATAGATATTGCCTTACCGATTTTATAAACTACTTTTAGGTCTGTTGTAACGGGATTCTGCATGATAGCAAACCTGGCTTCCAGTGCTGCGAGGAGAAGTACACTCCATTTATTCGCAATTCTTCAGGAGTTTGCTGTGGTGGTCAGATACAGGCTGTGCAACCAAAACATCAGTGCTGTGGGGGTTATTACGCTAAGGTATTAGCAGGTAAGAGGCAGCTCCTTTGAAAGAAACAAACACTGGTGTATCTGTTAAAGAGAATGAGTATGTATAGCAATAAATGTGCAATTTATCAGTACTTCTAGAGGTCTTCTAGACTTGAGCTTAGTGGGATAAGCGAAGAGAATTGCACTGGCTTTGTCTCCTAAACGCAGTATACTCCATTCACACACAAAAAAAGGCTTAATTGATAAAACCTGATGATTGGGTCATTTCCCAGAGAACTAATTTATGCCAAACTATACTTAATTGCAGTAACTGCTGCATAATGGGGAGGGCAGTTCTGCTTAATAGAAACACCATCAGGCCATTTAGTGGTGCAGTTTAGTTCTCTGCTTGACTTGACCCCATGTGATTTTTCCCTAACCATTTCTTTTACGGAAGAGTTGTCAGTTTTTGGGGTTGATGTTAGAGACTAGTTCATTTCTACTTGTTTGGTCATGTTCTGCTGTTTGTTTCTACCCGCACTACAGATCAAACTAAGTATCTCACATATATTACCTTTGGTGGAAATTTATCCTTTTCTTAAGGCTGATGGAGTACCCTCTTTTATTTTCAGGACAGTTTAGTAACCTGTCGAAACTGCACTTCTGTTGTTCAGAGGTTTTTTTATTATTATTTGTTAATGGTTTTTGTTGGACAGGGAGAGAGGAAGAAAAAGGGGAGGAGATTCATTTCAGCGGGCAGTGCTCAGAGCATATATCTCTTTGTAGGCAACTGTCAGGTCAAGAGCTAAAATGCTTCCATTACTCGTGAGTTGGCACACGTTCCCTAGACTCAGAAATATTGAGTTCTTGCCAATGCATTCAGCACATCCCAAGTTCTGATCTTTTGAAAGTAATTCATATATCACAATATTAGAACGCCTTCCATGATGTCATCAGAGAAATGTTATCACACGTGGAAGAACCAGGCAAGAGTATTTTGTTGGCCTCATTAATCTCAATGTACTGAAATGGAAAGATTATACTGTGACCTCTGTCCCCATCCAGTGGTCTCTGTTAGCTGGCTTAATGTTGCTTACATCAAGAAAGAAAAGTACAGTGAAACAAAATATCTCATATATGAAAGTTCCTGTTCAGTCAGCAGTCTACAAGCAGGAAACACTGAATATTTGAACATGATTTTAAGCATTTTTCTAAGTATATTTACTGCATTCTCTTCTTTCGCTTCTCTAAAGGGCAACAACATGAACAATCTTGGTCATTTTTTTCTTTTTTTTTTTTTCTTTTTTTATTTTTATAAGTATGCTAATAACCTCAAGCTAAATGTTAATGTGGGTCATTCTTTGATAAGGATAACAATTAACTGGCAAGACTGCTTGGTAGTTTTCAGAGAGAGAACATTTTCAAGCCAAGCTTGGAATGGATCCCATTTTGAGAGGTTAATGAGAAGGTTACTGATCCTTTGTGTCTTATGTCTAATAGTTCTTTAAAAAACAGTTTTATTTCTGATAGACGTAAGCTACATTCTCTGTTTTAATACCTTCTCTGTGTAGTAACTAAATTAGTTTCTGAGGAATGCAGAAAAATACGATGAAGAATCTAAGCAGATTATATTTATTATATTCTAAAAATTCATTCCCATCTTTTTTGTTTATTATTGACTTTATTTGATAAAGTTATTTATACAGGAAATTCTCTAAGCATACATATTTCCCAGATGTTGTTTGGCCAGCTTGATAGCTCTAGATGTACGGAAACACACTGTGCTGAAGGCAAGAAGATTACAAATTAGGAAGGCAGGAATCTCAGTTTCTAAAACGCTAGTGTGGGAAGAAATACAAACATACATCCCAGAATTAAGATGGGAGAATAGATTTTTAGAGCAGAATAAGTATTTATTCTTTTAAGAAGAATATTCTTTTAAGTACTTATTCTCAAACTTTGAGAGGAGAAGATCTGAACATATTATTTGCATCAAGAAATATGGGTCTGAAAAATCAAAATGCATCTCAATAAACCACTGGGAATGCAAGTATTTTAGTCACCATCACTAAAAACAATAACTCTTTCCTTATTCATCCAAGTTTTGCGTCACCAATGTTCTGAGCCAGGGAAAGCCTTCCAACAGAAAGATAATGCAGTCACTTAACACTTGGAGCACCGGTTCAGATGAAGTGCAGACAATAGTGAGTGAAAATTATTGCCTTTTGCCAGGAGTTTTGTTTCCAGTGTAATCAGCATCCACTCTGTTCACAGGACAGTCCTACCTATGGCCTTGTCATGCAAAGACAGAGATGCTCTTGCTTAAGTAGCAACCAGCAGCACTGAACTTGGTGGTATTTTCTGATGTTTAGAGTTGGCTCAACCCTTAAGTTCTTTTGGAATGAAAGTCTAAATGACTGTGAAACACCCTCTCAGTAAGACACATCCGTCCTGTCCTTTCAAACAGGTTTGGAATGACCTTTGAAGAGACGAGTAAATTTTTACTGAAAATAAGTAGACTATTCTGTTAATCATAGCAAGAATGAACTCTCTTTACTGTATACTTATATGCATATAGTTACAAGTTTTATGCTGTATAATTACTATATTTATGAACATATTTTTTCTTTCACTTCTCGATTTGTATTTGTCGTGCTAGCATTTTGATGTCCTACAGAGTCTTAGCCCTGAATTCATGAATGCATGTTTCTTTAACTATTATTACAATTAAAAATAAAATTGTATAGCATTCTGAAGCACCAAGTGATTCTATGCCTTCAAGTGGAAAATTTTGTACATGACATTACTGGTTTGCAGCCCCAGACTAATACTTGTTGCTATCAGCTACGACCTTTTCGTGCATTTCAAGAGCTGTATGTGCCTAAAATCTTTGACTTTGTTCTTAAATTGACAGGAGAAGTATGTTGCCCTAACGAAGAGCAAAACAGAGTTTCAGTTGGAATTGGTGACTCTTGCTGCCAGGGAATGCCTTACTCCACATCAGGGAATCAGATCTGCTGTGGTGGGTCACTCCATGACAGTTTTAATCAGCAGTGCTGTGGTGGTGAAGTGATAAGTACAGACATGGTTTGCTGCGGTGACGAAGAAAAGGGGACTGTGCACAGACGTCTTGCAGGTAAACTCAAGGAAAAAAAAAAAGAAAAGAGAGAGAGAATGTGGGGAGATTCATCTTTCTAGATCTCCTGTAATATTAGCCATTCAGCAGTGACACACTCGATTTTAAGGTGATTATGCTGAGCTACTGCTGAGCTTTCCTCTGCCATTCTGGTGGACACAAAAAGAGTGAGCTTGTGATAACTTATGATAACTCTTCATCTTTGTCAAAAAGCTCGAGGTTGGGAGACACTCCAGAAAATAGATGTGCACTGTCTTCAGTTGTTGCAGTCAGGAAATAGGACCTGTCCCCTTCTGAAGACTAATGCTGAGGTTAAAGTCAGCCAGCCATAGTGCTTCCCATAGGGATTTTCCATAGGCTCTGCAGATATGTGGTTAGTTACCTAGGAGTTCAAGATGATCACGTTGTGGAATGGGATATGTTCCTCACATGCACGTCTACACATACAGTAAAACACAGTATAGCCCATTGCTATTTAAGAAATACAAAAATGCTACCTCATTCTAGTCACCTGTTCACTGATGTAGCCTGTTCACATGTTAACCTCTTGCACTGGACATTTCTCTAATGCATGTTATGAACTTTCCTTTTATTAATACAAACTCCATTCAGGTATTATCATATGTCTGTATTTTCTGCAGTTTTTAGAGAAATTATATACCAGTAGCCTCAGGTTTTCTCAGTCTGATGACTGCAATCAACAAGGGAAGCCCAATTCCTAAACATGGGAATAATGTCAGTTTAGCAGTCTGTTCTACCTTGTATACTAAGATTCCTGGTGCACGGCTTTTACTATGGAACGTCAGTTTGACCATCTAGCTGTATAACCAATTTAGTTATCCAGGTCTGAAGGTTGAGCTCCTTTCTCTAACAGCTCTTTCTTCAGTTTATATTTTTGTATTCACTGGCTCCTTGTGCCACTGTGATTTTAGAAGTACCTTAGTTTGGTGTCAGCTGCCAGAAAGGGCTGAACCAAAAAGGCACTGCAGTGTGTGCTGGGGTTTCTGTGCCACCTTTCCCTTGCAGTGGGGTGTTCTGTGAGCCACACATGGGTTTTAGTTCCATGGCATCTACACAGGTCTCATGACAGAGCTCTGAGAAAGGTCCTCTTCCCAGCCCGGCATTGTATGGCTGCCACCAGACGGGGCTGGCTCATAAAACATCTCTTTATGTACTTTATTACTTAAACTCTTTTATTTGCCTGCAGGAGCCCTTTAACAAAATCACATTGAATTGACTTTCTCACACCAAATCAAATCTCCCTGGTCCCAGTTCAGTTGTCTTTGTCAATATGTATTTTATAAATGGAGTGAATTAACAGATGCTGTTGGAACAGAACTGCTGGGGTAGCGTTTATGTTTTTACTGCTCTCTCTGGACAGATGAGTTGTGTAGGAGTGTAATACAGGTATCTTGGGATGAAAGTTATGTTCTTCATTTCAGTATATATGTATTCTTAACAGGTATTTTTTCCTTAAATATATATATTTTTAAAAGCTTTATATCCCTCATTTTAAAAGGTGTTAACCTCTAGCAATCTGTCATTTACACATTTTTCTTGAGAATGGGTCACAATGATAATTTTTTCTCTATTAAAATTGAAAAAAAAGTAGCTTTTATCATTTACAGGTTTGCTGTGAGGTCTTTATGCTTGGAGTCATCATATAGCTTAACACAAATACATGCTTGAATTATGAATTTGTGCCACAGTTGAAAAGAATCACATTACTTTGAATTAAGCATGGAATAGACTGTGATTTCTTATCATATCATATACATCGTACTCAGTAGGTTTTTGCTTTATTTCTTAGCATAGTTCAGCCTTGCTAGCTGCATCATGAAAATGCACAAACTAGGCACAAAATCTATTTGCCCTCTATCCCTATAATTGTAATGAATCTAATGGAAAAAAATACTATCACATAAAAACATAATTTACTTATCATTGGCAAATGGGAAAGTAGAATTTTGCAAGAATGTAGTAATTGGAAAGCTGCTCTCGCTGTCTAAAAGGGGTAGAGGTAAAGGGCAGCCCTCTGCAAAAGCTGAAATGCTTCTGATGATCTGTTTTCTAGTTGGCAGTGGATGCCATGTTTAAAAATATGATGACAGATTAAAGCTTTTGTCTTCAAGCTCTATTTTCTTTAAAATAAATCAGAGAAAAAATGCATAAAAGTTCATGTGTTGTACAAAGCCTTATTTGTTGCATCTAACTGTTTCTATTGCAAGAAACACATTTTTTGCAGTGTTTTTCTGCATGTTTTTGCCAGAGTGCAGCATACATTGGCTGAAGGGCTTGAACAGTAGAACTTTTTACTTACCACTGAACTGCTTTTGGCGAGAGCCTGTCCTGCAACAAGAGGTATTATTTCCATCCCCTCTTGCTCTCTTAATTTCTTTTCCATTTTATTTTTCTATTTTCACCCCATGATGGCCGTATGTAGCTGGGGTGACCAGAGAGACATCTACTGGCAAAGGCTGGCAGTGGTGCCACCGCGCACGTCCCTCCTCCCAGAGCCCCACTGCTGCACAGGGATTACCCAAAGTTGCCCATTCCTGGCTTGGAAGCTTCATGCCACCTAAAACCTCTCTTGTTTTTCCTCTCTAAAACATTATGGAAAAAAAAAAAAACAAAAAAAAAACCCTGCCAACCAAATGCCCCTTTACTGACATCCTGGGATCATGAAGGGTGATGTTTTATACTGCTGTGGTTCCCATTCTCTAATAGTTGCAATGCTTGCATGTAAGCCAAGGATTTCTGGAGTAGTTTGCAATGTACACTGGCTCCGCGTTGTGTTGATCCTCTATTCTGGCTCCAAAGGCTAAGCCTTTTAATACTCTTTCTTTTTTTTTCCCCCCTTTTTGAAAGCACTGCTTTTGTAGATTTACTAAATTAGTAATTCATCAGTCAGATATGTTTGTAAATTTTTTCACTTGCTGGGGATGAACATGAAATAACTGTTGACAGAAATCACTGTTAGCCAGAAGTGTCTTTTCCAGCCCATGGATTTTCTTTTTGCCGCAATGCATTAAATGTGTGTGAAACATAAATATATAAATCCCGACACATGCATTCCAGCTGATTTGCAAACAAAACCTTGTTTTTATTGATATTTTTTCTGAATCCAACAAGGCTTTTTAGGAATTTCTGGCTCCCTAAGCAATTGAACGAAGCGATTTCTAGAAGGCAAATCGATCTAGCAGCGTTATGGGGTCCTGTTTGTGTTTTCTTCCTGGGCGCATATTTAAAGTCGTGCGTCGGAGGTCTCAAGGTTCGGGAGGCAAGGGCTGCAAGTGACAAATTGGGCAGAGGTCAAAGGCGACGTGACGGCGCTCGAGGAGCTCGTCTCGCGCCGCCTTTCCCCGCAGCTCATTGATGCTGAAGTGATGCAGCCTGGGAATTACTACCAAACTCTGCTCCGCAACATCTGCTCGCCCTAAGTGAGTTAGTGCACGTCAGACATCTTTATGTCAGAATATCGCAGTGATGGATGCAGTCTTCAGAAAACGCTGCATAAAAATCTGGTGTGCCGTTCTGGCCATTAAGTGAAATTACTATTTAAATTAATGGCGCTGTCACAGTTTATCTGTGCAAAGAATGAACGCTGATTAGGGTATTAAGTAATTAGCAATTTATCACGCTGGAACAAGGTTGATAATAATTAAAGAAGTAATGGTTTACCAAAGAAACTAGAAAGGGAGTCACTTCTTGTTATGCGAGTGAAATCTTGGCTGAAAAATTTAATTCAGTTAAACAAAGATGAGCTTCGCAGAGAAAGAATACAGCCTTGTTTGTGTCAATAGAAAAACAGGTCATTATCAAAATTTTACTTTGCCTGTCAGAAGTCCCTCAGGGCTCTCTGAGTACTGGTACTGAATTGAGTCATTTTCTGTATTAATTTTCTCCTTATGGTATGGTGGGACCCCTGGATGATTTGGAAAAATGGAGTGAGCAAAAACCCAGTTTGATTTCTGTGAATGGAATCGGTCCTGGACATAGATAATATATGCCAGTAACTTTACTCTTTTAAGTCATTGCAGGAATTTGAATGAAATCTCTGGATACTTAGGCATGATCGTATCCTTAAAGTGTAATTTTCCTTATGTATGACTTTCCAAGAGAAATTTGCTATAATAAATGGCCATGAGTATAAAATTACTTCTTTTGTGTGTATTTTAAATATCTGCCTACTGCAGAAATCGTTTAGTACAGATTATTTTG
The DNA here is from genome assembly GCA_032273925.1 of Rhynchotus rufescens. Taxonomy (NCBI): domain Eukaryota; kingdom Metazoa; phylum Chordata; class Aves; order Tinamiformes; family Tinamidae; genus Rhynchotus; species Rhynchotus rufescens. The sequence goes on from JAVCKT010008112.1 coordinate 15,748, forward strand.
TAGATGTAGTAGTACAGCACAACCCTGTTTTTGGTATGATAGGTTTGTGGCTGGATCAATAATAACATCTATTTCATCTCCAGTTTTAGAAGTGGTAGCAGCATTCAGTTCAGAGTGAGAAGTTACCCCTTTACATGGTACGGAGGTCCAAACTGGTAATTTACAATTACAAAATCATGCATGTAAATCCTGGCTATGATGAGCTTTTCATTTTAAAATAAAATAGAGGAAGTCTGTGAAATTAATTTTGACAGGTTATCAGACCAACCATACAAATTAGAATTATGTTTAGATGTTAACTTCTTTCTGTTAGAGAACTGAAACTTTAGTGTTGGTATTTGGAAAATCAGCTATTCAGTTCTATAATGTAGTATTAATGTCCACTTTAAGATATTAAATATAATGTGAAACTTCTGGGGAATACCAATATTCACTGGTTGGAAGACTGCCCATAAGGGGAAATGAATAAGACTGGAAAATAAACAGAAGCTTTCTGAATTTCTACATTCTGCAGTATATCTATCTTTGACTTGCTGTGCACCATACCCAGGTATGAGATTTCATAGCAGAGGTCCTTCCACAAGTCCATAAATGGTTTAAGTTGACTCTAGGGGACCCCTCTTTATTCCGACAATTTTTTTTCAAGCAGGTCTAGAAGTTAGAGTTCCACTTGAGTCACTTCATAATCAGAGCTTAATCTCACTTTAGCTAATTCTTCATAATTCCAGCTGTTATCCCAGGTTGGTTTTCGGCCAAACTTGATTGTACTCTTGAGGTTTCTCCTTTCCTACCTTTGTATTTATTTTTTACATTTCATATTCAGATATAATGTTTTGTTGTTTCAGGGATGTTCTGTTGTGGACAGGAGTATGTGAATATGTCAGATACCATATGCTGCTCAGGTTCCAGTGGTGAGTCCTTAGCACACGTTAGAAAGAATGACCAAGTGCCAGTAAAATGCTGTGAGACTGAACTTATTCCAAAGAGTGAAGAATGCTGTAATGGAGTTGGATATAATCCTTTGAAATATGTTTGCTCTGACAAGATTTCAGCTGGAATGATGATGAAGGTAATTGATAGAAAATCCCTCGGTAGCTCTGATTTGACGATGGAAAGAGAAATACACTGTTCATAACTATTTTTCTACAATAGGAATATAAAAACTCTTGTGTGCATTATTCATTTTCACATTACATCCATATTAATACCGAATGAGTTCACCATGATTGATGTTATTGCAATGAATTCTAAAGGAATTAATAATGATTAGCTGCCTCTGTGAAGTGTTGCCCGGCACTTCAGATTAGTGCAGTGACTAAAAGCTGGCATGCTGGCAGGACTGGCATGTATGGCCAGTTTCACCACTATTCCACACTCAAGTGGAAAAGGATATTGAAGTGGCCAGTCTCAAGTATAAACAGACTGTTACTTTACAATTTGGGCAGGCTATATGACTCCTAAAAAATATTTATATATAAATAACAATTAAACAGTTCCATAGAAGACTGGTGGCACATTTTGGCATAAATTTAAATGAAATTTCAATAAATTTCAATGTCATAAATTATTTCAATGATTTTAATGGGATAGGTTCCTATATAACTCTTAGCAATAATAAGGATATTGTATTTTTGGTACCTTTCATATATAATAAATTGAACAATTTTTTTTCCCCCATAAAAATAAACATAGGGCCATAAAGACTAATTCCAACATTTTAAAGAGTGGCTAGAGATTATAGATGTGAATAGGCAGCAATTTGGACAGACTTTCAGAGCTGCCAAGTCTTTCAACTCCAGTTGAAATCAGTGAAAGTCTTCTAGTAGTGATGTAGCATCTTGCTGTTGCATCTAAGTTTTAAAAAGTCAGCTGTTATTTCATTTTTGGTTTAAGAAAATCAACCTCCAAAGCATAACAAACTTATATATATACACACACACACACACACAGATATTTATTCATACATTTGTATTTAGAGAGAGAGAAAGTGGGTATAGGAGGAAGAGAAAGGGCTTTTGTAAATTCCACAATATGGCAATCAGATATTGTGGAATTTATCACTGAGAGAGAAAGAAAAATGGACCAAATCCAGCACCATAGAGGTGCCTTCGTATTGTTTTCATTTGTCTCCCAAGATAATACACAAATATTTCTTCCACCTTCTCCTTTTCATGTCAAGGTTTTCATGTCACTTCATTTTCAGACTGAATGAGTAATTTTCTCCCAGAGGGAATCCACGCGTTGTGATGAGTCAGCTCCGGCTCCAGGCGTGTTGGTTAGTTTATGCAAGGCAAAATGGCTGACAATAGGTTAATGAATTCTGGAATATAACCTGCTCGAGCCATGCCTTGGATGCAACGCATAAGCAAAGGGAACACTTTGTAGCTCAGTAGAAGAGAGATAGCAGTGCTGCCTTTCTGATAATATGTGTAGATTACTAATATTCAAAGGAGACAGGTCCCGGAGCCACACTGTACATTATCTGTGAAAACAACCCATCTGTATCATACGTCTTATATTGATATCTGTCACAATGTAATTTCTGTAGAAATGCAAAGTTTGGAAAATAAAATTATCTAACACTTCATAGTTATCCAACACAATAATTTCACAGTGTGAATTAAGGAAGCATTTGATGTGAACTACTTGTGTTCCCTTATAAAGTTTGTAGCACGATGGGAGAAATACTTAAATCAAAGATTGCAGTACATTTCTTCCTGCAACAGCCCATGTTTTATGAGAGTTATTGTACTTTAGCTTATGGTCTAGTGGAAATCTTATTTCATGATTTTTAATAAAAATTTTTAGATGTTCAGGGTATATTTCTATTTCTATGAATTGTTCTTCATGGGTTGAAACTTGCATCTGCCTCAACATTGATGCACGTCATCTTATTGCAACAGAACTACTGTTTAGGAGTGCTATGTTTGAGGCATGGTTAATTCAGCTCGTGAATAGGGTCCTCACTTCTCAAAAGATGACAAGGAATTGCACAGAGCTTGTTTTCTGCACAGCTGGAAGGCTGCATGGCAGGATGGGGCTTGCTGCTGATTTGCCAATGGATGTTGACCTTTGCAGGGATGTCCATCTGGGATAAAATCCTGTCCTTCTCATTTGATGTTAGACTTTCCTTCTTTCTATAAACCTAGCGGTTTGGAGGTCCAGTGCTTAAAATTTGACATGTTTATGTGCAGGGACCCTGCAAAGAAAATTCTGTTTCTTTTAGGAAGGATTATGGAAGCTTTAATGATGAGAGAGAGAGTGGACAGGCCCAAGGCTGAGTCTTTCATATGCTATAAATGCCAAGATGCTCAGTGTGGTTACATCATTTGTATGTTGTTTGAAAACAGAGAAATACAAATAGAAGTGTTTGTAAAGAAAGGAAGATGGGGAAAATACATTGAAATTGTATGCATGTTCTCTAGGTAAAAGAAGAATGCGAGGCTAGTGTACTCTGTCCTTTATCCATGGAAGCAACAGCATATTGTGGAAAGTGTGACTTTGACCCTAGGGAAAATATCTGTGCATGGATAAAAGGCTCACAGAATGCTACAGAAAAAGAGACAAAGGAAGGTGTGTGTCTAGCTGAAGAGGAGATCATCTACTCAGGAAACCCAGACCAATATTCATTTACAGGTAAGGAAAAGGGCATGTCAGATTAGTGCCTTGCTAGTGTATTTAATTCACTCTAGAAATAAAGATATCCTGAATGGCATAAAGTATTCTAATCCAATGTGAAACTGTTGTAGGGAAGTAATGTTCTTTAAGAATAATCTGTGAAATTAAATGGGTAGCAAGAAGTTCAACAACAGCCTAAAGTAACATGCTATCACAAACATTGATAGAAGTGTTTTAATTTAAAGAAAAAAAAAAAAGAAAACAAAAGAGAGAATATCCATGAGTAACTTTCCTTTTCTAGATCTGAACCTTGAACCTTTTGTCACATATGAGTACAGAGTGGCTGCTTGGAATAGCTATGGAAGAGGCTTCAGTGATATTAGTAGAGCAACCACTAAGCAAGATGTGCCGCAAGGTGTAAGTCCACCAAAATGGGCCAAAGTGGATAACAGGGAAGACATAATACTTCTAAACTGGGAAGAACCACTTCAACCAAATGGTATGGTTATATGTTAAAAAAATGCATATTTTGTCATTTATGACAGTGTTTCAAAATCACAAAACATTTCCTAATTAGTCCCTGGCCATGAAATGTACATATGCTTAGACTTTGTAAGAAGAATTGACTCTAGGTTGAGTTTGTTTTTATCATAATAAAGTAGATTTTAACTTTCTATAGAAAGTGAAGTAAGTCTCTAAGAAGTACCCAGAAAGCCTTCATTTGAAAATGATTGTAATAATTCATTGGCAAATCTGAACAGAATTCATGTCATAAAATGTATTCTTTGGGGTTTTTGATACTCTTATTTCTTTCAGGACACTTTGGTTATGACTCTAAAACAGTGAGAAAATTTGAAATAGCTCCATTAGTTGAAATAACTTTCTTAAGAGATGTTGAGATCTACAGAGATGTTGACGTACAGGTCGAGCAGAGTAACTGTTAACTGTCATTAACTGTCCCACTGTAAGTGGGACAAATGCCTTTTAAAGTGATCTAGAGATTTTGTTTAGTATTCTCTGTGTGCAGATAATGAGGTTATTCTGGTATGCTATCATGCAGTATTTCTCAGGTAATGAAAACAGAAAACTTTCTTTCTGGGATAGGTCTTATTACTCACTATATTATTCTCCGAAATGGAATTGAACGTTTTAGAGGAACTGAAATGAGCTTCAGAGACACGGGTGGTGTCCAGCCATATCAAGAATATTCATACCAGCTAAGAGCCTGCACTATTGCTGGCTGCACAGACAGCAGCAAGGTTAGTGAATTGGTCTTTATGGAATTTGTGCCAGACCCTTATCAGCTGATATGGTAATGTAAAAATGCTTTTGGAAAGGTGTAATTTGAAGACATTAGCAAAGACTATCGAGTAACTAAGTGAAAAACATCAATAACCTTATTTGGATGCAACCACTGACAGGTGATTATTTGGAATCTTAACCTGATACAAGCAAGCTGACAAAGCAAGAAGTATCTTAATCGTAGCAAAACTGAAATTGCACTGTAGGAACTGATGTTTGTTAAGTAGGAGGCTACCCAAGAGAGAAACAGTAAAGAATGTTAAAAAGTGCATTGTCTAAGGCTCAAAATTAAATCTTTGTTTCTCCCAAAGATACTTATAGCATTTTTCTCTTGGTATTTTCTAGGCTACCTGCTTCAGCTCCAATCTATCAATTCTTTCTTATTCCAAGCCTTCTACAGGCTACTTTCTAAGAGAATGCTTCATCTGTGTTACCCTTTTCTGGTTCTCACATCTGCACCTACTTCAGGCTGTGCACTCCCTTTCTGCGTAGCCTGCCTGTCCTTCTGTTTTAATCATACAGAATCTCTGCTTTCTCTTTGGCACTGTTTCATTTCCTCTTCTATTACTTTAAATCACAGGTGCCTTTCACTAGCATTACTATTTAACCAGCTCTAGTTTCCATTTCACAAAGCACCTGCCTTTTTCCTCATTCAAAAAAGCTGGTTCTTAAGTGACGTCTTTATCACAGTAATATCCTGACCTCTGTGGACATGAATTTCTAGGAGTGCAAACTTAAGATTTGTAGGGCAGAGATGGAAAATAATGGCTAATTCTGGGCTGTGTAATTACAATATATGTGGTATTCAAAAGCTGATTATTTTTCAAGCACTTAAATTTTTTTTGGTTGTGCAAATCGAGAAGAAAAGGGACACTGACACAGAGAGATGGAGTTATCTCAGAGACCTCTACTTGCACACTGGTTGAGAAGCTATGTAGTCATGGTTGCTCCAACAATTACCCTAAACTAATAAATCCTTATTTCCAACTTGTTTGTAATTAAGTAGTTTACTGTTATGAACAGTGAAGCCTACAAGTATTGACTGATTCCATCAAATATGCTAAGATAGTGTGTTACAGACAACACATTTTGTATCTAGAGCATAATATGAATACCTTATGGTGGTGATTATAGAAAAAGAAAAGTGCTCGTCAAAGTGAAAAAGGTCTGATTCACTTACTAAACCAGTGTAATTTGAAAATGCCTCTGTAGAAGTCACTAGACACTTCTTTCCTTCTACTTCTTTCCAGAAGAGCTTAACAAGTATTATGTATTTCAAAATATTTGGTTTCTTTAGAAAAAGGTGGATTTGCAAATAGCCATGAACTGAGAGTTCAGATTGCCAGGGATATGTGGAGTTTTAGCCCCATATTTACTGGTACTTAAAATATATGAAATCAGGCAGTTAAAATGCAGAGACACTGACGAACCATATGGAAGAGAGTTATCAAGAGTTTTCAAGCAAGACAGTTTTTGTTGTTCCATCCAGTGCCATACACTGCAGCTAAAATGTGGTGAACCTGTTGTGATAAATTGTAGACATAGACTTATGTGATGTATTCAAGGTCAGATTTCATTGTGAAAAAGGAGGAAAAAAGTAACTAGTTCTCCAGGCCCTTGGTAATGATATGCCAGGCCAAACAACATTTTAAAACAAAAGTGACATTCTCATTGATCATGGTATCTAGTGTACTATTACATTAAATTGCTGTTTAATTCATATGTCTTCAGGTAGTTGCCGTCACTGTCCAAGGAGTCCCAGAGAGTGTTCAGCCACCAGCAGTCAGTGCTTTGAACTCAACAGCATTACATTTAAGCTGGATTGCACCCAAGAAACCAAATGGTATCATCAGAGAGTACCAGATCCATCAAGTCGGGAAAGGGGTGATATACACTGACACTGCAAGCAAAATGCAGCATACGGTATCAGGTAAGGAGGCAAAGCTCTCTGAGAGGATAAAGTCTTGTCCTTAAGATATAAGATATTATTAACATATTGACACTGCCACTTGTCAGTAAACTTGCAGCTTTATACACAGTTTAGAAGTACTTTCTTCTGACTCCACAAACCTTAAACTTGTTCTCTTCAGGCTCTTTCATTCCTGGGTATTATTTGATAAAATATTAATGGATTTAACTTGCAAATTCTAAAATGAAGCTATCTACCTTGATTCCAGATGTATTCTTTGTGATAAGCCTGAGATGTCAAATAGTCTGTGTAAGCTTGACCTGCCTTCACTCAGATCCAGCTCTGTTTTACCTATGTTAATGTTTAGTAATGTGGTTGAAGTCACAGGTCTGCTGTGAATATGCAGGAGCTTCCAATATTGGAGCAATATTCCAATATTGGAGCTTCCAATGTTGAAGCTTCCAATATTGGAGCAGAAGCTTCCAATACTTCATGGCTGAAACAAATAGAAAGGAAAACAGACGGCAGAATATTCTGGACTCTGTTCAGACTGTGAAGCAAAATTTTACTTCGAAATATTTCTGTTGCAAGAGGAGAAGATTAACTTTGGGGATTTTTTTTTTTTTTCAGCCTTTGACAGAAGTTGCTGTCAACTTCTTCTATTGATTAATTTCAGGAATCTGGGTAGAAAACATGGAGATTCATGTTACAGAAACAACATGATAGCCAGTCAAAGAACAAAAGTTGACTTAGGACAAACCTATACAGCATATCTGTCTTTAGTTTTTATTGCAAAAAACAGAGTTTTTCTTACCAGTTGTAAGGTGGAGGAAATAAAGTTACGTCCTGAGAAGTGAGGGTCTGTTTCCTTTTTGTGTGCTTCTTTCGCTAAGCCATGGTCCATGCTGCCATGTTGAGCTAGGAATGAAATAAGTGATCATTCCTCCTGACAGCCATAATCAAATCTTGTGCTTTTTTTCTGCAGGAGTTTCCTTCAGTAATAATGTAGAATTGATGACAGTGCAATGTGCATAATTATTGCTCTCTAAATTCAAAGAATGAGCTAAAATAATCAAATTTATTTCATATATAATCTCAAATGTTTGAACTAACTATTGTCTTATCCCCTGTGGAGATATGTTTTGATTTCCTCATCTTCTCTCATCTTCTTTTATTATTTTTTTCAAAAACATTTGTTTTTCCCTGAGCAACAGTTGAACATTAATGAAGCTGTAGTGTTAGTCTTTCTTGAGACTTTGAATCTAGGGCCACGCAAATAACAGACGAGAAGGCTAGCACCTTGCCACTGCACCATTGTCTTGCTGCTTATTTTTAATTACATCAAAGCTTTGGAAACATGATCCCACAAATGCTTTGTGGGAATAGCAGTGAATGTGCTCATCATGTGAAATCCATAAATTGCTTATAATCCTCTCAAGATGTTAAAAAAAGCATTAAGTAATTGAAGACAGGAAGTTCTCAGTTAATTATTTAGAGGTGTTATCAATGCTTTAAGCAAACTGAAGCATTTTCTGCTATCTCACTGAGTTGAATGCCACAGGGACCTAGGGGCAGCAGCCATCATCTTCTCATATTCTCTAATGCAAACAGCACATGGCAGCTTGTCAATAAAAGACCTTTTTATATCATTTATTACTGAACACTTCCACTACCCTGTACAGAACAATTTGGATGACAGTTATGGCATTGTTTCACTTTGTGTTACTACTGCTCTACAAATGGGCCTGCTAATGCTCTGCAGTGGAGGCCAGGCAGAGGGTAACAGTGAAGAAAATAATTAGGGGAGTTTTAAAAGAGAGCTAAGAGTGCCCTCTTCAGCACCAGCAATGGGTGTGAAGCAAGGAGTCTTCTCAACTGCCATTTTTCAATGGACTAAAGATCATATCCCAGATAAGAGACTTGATCAAGAATATGTAGGATCAGTCATGTTTAAGTAAGAACTAGGCATGGAATAAATAAGACTCGGGGCACTGATTGGTGCCTAGATTGAGATTCTTTCATTAAAAATGTTCTCCTTTCAGGTTTGTGAAAAACGGAGTTTCAGCCGTGTAGTCATTGGTCAAGCCTATGGCCATTGCAGCTCTGAATCGTTAGTAGATTTTATCTTAAGGAAGCTCTGGGAGTTGAGGAGTTGCAGGAGGCTTTGGACACCTAACTGACATCCTCCTGAGTAAAATTCATGTGCTGGGACCCAGGAACATTAGCCTGGAAGCTAATTACTGTCCTTGCTCCAGCTCTATCCACAGACAAAGACAAACAGTGTAAGAACCAACTGATTGGCTAGTGAGATGATGCAGTTTTAAGAAACTATTTTGCAGCCCTTTGGCTGCAAAAAAACCAAATGCTGTGATAATAAAATAGACTGCAAAGCTTAAAAATTAAAAAAAAACATAGACTAAAGGAGGAGGAGAGTATCCTCTAGTGAACAGTCAAATAAAGAAATTGGGACACTGAGAAGCTGTTTATGTTTCAAGATTAGCTTATTTGTTGTTTTTAATATTAATCACACACAGAGATTTGCGCAAAGATTTTCGAAGCGCATACAAGACAAGGCCTTTAATGCAATGCTTTAATAATCAAGGTAAAAATTTGCTCTAACTAGCTACTTCATGTATGAGTAGAGGATTCAGGTATCAGAATTCTGACAATAAATTTAGGAAAACCATGTGTTTTTTTTTTTTTAACATTCATTTTTCTCTTTAAAGTGTAGTTGTAAATGAGTATTGCTTTATTATGCATGTTTCCTTTAAAAGTGAACATGACTCCCTTTAGGGGAATTCAAGCAATTTGTTGCCACAGTAATCTTTTCTGTCCTGAAATGTTAAATACTTGGCTTTCCTCCATGCCTTTGCCTTTCTCTGGTCTGCAACTGCCATTTCCTCCCTTCTTACTTTCATACTGAGCGTTCAGATAATTTTTCTTCTCTTCCAGTTCATGGTTAGGTTAAGTCAGGGCTGTCCCTCTCAGTCATCTGCTTATTTTTTCCCCTTCATGTCTTGTTCAATTTGTAAGCACACTGCATGTTTTCCATTCACTTCCATACAAAACAGTTGCTTATTATTTCTCTATATTTGCAGCTAATATATGTTTATTAAAATAACTCATTCCTGGCTATAAACAAAGATTTATTTATAAACAAAGCTCTTGCCCATTTATTTTTTTCTTGATGATGAACTGCATTGTGCTTGAAGTATTTACGGTTAGGCACATGAGCTACATCAGAAATATGTTATTTAGGTCACAGAGAAAAGCACCTAAAATCTGACTGGTATGATCCTGGTGAACTCACCTATATAATCCTAATTCAGCCTCTTTTGCATAAGCATGATGAGACAGCCTATGTTACAGAATGACATGCTCATTTATACCCAGTATTGCTGTCCCGATCAGGGCACAAACTGCCTCTACCAGTGGAGAATAAAAAACATCTATGCATACAGGATTGCTGCCTCCGTTCTTCTCGGGATTGCTAGCTTTGGTCCTGCAGGGAGTCTCAGCATGGGCAGCCCTTGTTCTGAACCTGCTGCTAACAAAACCCCCAAGCCCCATGTCAGCCCATTTGGGGCCATCAGTTGTTGAGCTGTGATGCCACAGCAGTGCTGGCTCCAGCATGGCCTAGCCTCCACTGGGAGCCTTTGAAATGGATCGAGTTGGGTGCCCTTGGGTGGTTTGGGTACCCAATACCACTCTGCTTGAAACCTGAAGACCTCTCTCCTTCCTCTTCTGGCAATCTGGATTAGAGAGATACAGAGAATGGTGCATGGGACAGCACGGAAAAGAGGCAGCCTCTGAATTAAGGCAGCTCACTTATGTTCTGGCTCTGCAGGGCTTTCATTTCTGTTGGAGCTGCGCGCTGTGTGCTATCAAGGAAGGCACATCTCAGGCTTTCACAAGTTGTCATGACTTTGTATTCTGGACATCGTGCCTGAGAGCTGGGGGTCTGAACTGCTAAACTATGAGCTCGCATAGCTGTGGCTTAAGGCAGAAGAGGTGGTGCTCTAAGGCTCTGTGAGATACCAGGCTGCTACGGATGTCAGTGAAGGATGGAATATCTGGGCCAAGCATGTAGAGATGCCCAATTTTAAATAAGTTTGTACAGCTTTAAGTGCGGTTCTGAAACAAAAAGCACTGTAGAGACTGGGTAAATTCTCATCTAGTTAATCTGGTCTAATTTCTGGGTGTGTGACTGTGCTGCATGTGTAGTTTCATTTATTTAAGTCTGATTCAAATATATCTAGATGAGCAGTATCCATAGATCTACTGTAGTGCAAACATGTTCCTGAATTGCTTTGTCAGGCCTTTTGATGAGAAGATACGTGTTTAAATTAGGGAGGTACTCCTACTTCTGTATTAATTAAATGTAAAACAAAAATATAGTTCATATTTTAAGCTTGTGAAAATACTAAAAGTTAACTTTCCCTTAAGTCTTTTTTTTTTTATCTACTGACATAATTTTTGGAATACTTTATGTCAATCTCTTAGTCTAAACTTTATTTTTTTCTAGGTCTGCAGCCATACACCAACTACAGCTTCACGCTTACTGCATGCACGTCTGTTGGGTGTGCTTCTAGTCAGCCACTTTCTGGTCGAACGTTGCAAGCTGCTCCTCATGGTAATAGAAAAAGTGTTCTTGCAACATTGCAAAAAGATGGTCACTTGTACTTTGTAACAGTTGAAAAGGGAAAAAACAATTGACATGAAGCTTTCATATGTAAATGTGCTCAGGAGAGAGAATTTGTCCCTTTTGTTGGAATATTTATGTTCAACATACTCTTTATACTGGTGTTCTCTATTTCTGTTTATTTTTGTGACATTTTTCCAAGTTCATCTTTAAATTAGTAATGGTTAAAGTTAACAGATGTGTATCTTAACAAAACTAAACCCCAAATATACAGAAACTTGTGGTCAGATAAAGGCTGCAGCCATTGACCTCATTCTCCATTAACCTGTACCATGTCTAGTTACTTAGATTTAGTGTAGGTTAAATTCAAAATGCATGTTAAATTCTGTCATTCTCTCCAGCAATGTTTTATGCTTATGTTACATTGCTGAAAGACACAGCATAATACGTGGGAAAGCAAAGAACTTCATAGTTAAAATATAGTTAAAATTAGGTGTAATGTAGTTAAACACAATGTCCCTGTGTTATTAACAGGAGTATGGCCCAAACCTCATCATATCGTGGTCAGCTCCACAGAAGTGGAATTATATTGGAGCGAACCTACAAAACCCAATGGACTCATTACTCAATACCAATTATTTCGTGATGGAGAGCAGGTTTTCTTGGGTGGTGGTCATGACATGAATTTCACAGATGCTAACCTGCAGCCTAACAATAGGTAAGACATGAAAAATATCTGTAATAGTAAGCAAACAGTTCAAAATGTATAATTACCTTTTTTTTGTGAAATGCACAAAAATATGTATTGTTATTTTTAATAGGAGAAAGATCTATTAGTTAATTTCTGAGAGACTGGTACAGAACACTTGCATGAGGTTCCTGGTATTGGCTTGCCCTACTCAAATGACATTTCTTTTGTTCTTTTTCTAAGTCATGATGACTCTAAGTTGGGGGGTGATGTGCTTAGTTGTCTTTTTTTTTTTCCCTCATGGACTATACTCAGTAAGGTTTAAGTCCGTACGTAGCAGAAAGAGCTGTACAGAATTTATAATAATTTTGTGAATATTGGCTCAAAAATAGCAACTGTTAATATTATTAAGCATATTATTAAGCTGTTCTGAAATTGTTTTTGACAGTTTCTTTGACCGATGCCTTTATTCTTTATTTAATCTATTGTGAATTTTAGCATAAAAAGTATTAGCCTAGTAAGCAGTCACTTTGCTCATCTTAAGCAATCTTCAAGGTGAAAATTTTTGCTAGCACAGTATTTATAGTATCCATTGTAGTCTGTTCACTTTAAATTGAGAAAAAGGGAAATGTTCTAATACAGATATGCCTAAAGCTTCTAACTGTAGTATCTACTGATTCTCTTTTTGTGTTTGCGCAGATATGTTTACCAGCTGGAAGCCAGCACTTGGGGTGGCAGCAACACTAGTGATAAATACATTGTACAAACACCAGTAGGAACACCAGATAAAATTCGTGTCCCATATAATGTCACAGTAATTGATGCATATTCCATATTTCTAGCTTGGGAAATGCCAGGTAAAAACATATTTCTATGTAGTACTATGTAACAAAATGAAGGGATGGAAAAATTAGGATATTTGGGGAGGCAGCTGAGCAATTCTGGGTTTTGGTGTCTTTTTTTTTTTCCCCCCTTTGTGTTTAGTTTTAGCATTTGTGTGATTTAAATAATGGGTGTATAAAGCTGCTGCTTCCTCTAGACATATTCTTTTATAACATTGACCTATATAGTTGATATGGGTATTGTGAGGATTAGCTAGTTGAAAATCTGTGTACTAATTTGATCTTGTAAATTATTACTGAGCAGAAGTATTATAGAAAAGAACAATTACTTTGAAAATAAGTTTTCTCTTCGAACTAGCTTGGGATATTGCCAAGGATAAACGTTTTGAGTTGCTGATGTCTTGGTTGCTATATTGTCAGTTAAAATGCCAACTTGGCCTGCAGGTGTACGGTGCTGCCCTCTTTCAACAAAGGGTATGAGAGTGTAATGCAGAAATCCTACGCTACCGCTGACCTGAAATAACAAATTTAATTCAGCATGGCACCATGGAGTTCTGTGGATCTATTATCTTGCAGGTTTCTTTGCAGATTTCTTTTTCAGAAATAGCTTTCTTCCTTTTTTCTCTTCTTCTCAACTTTACCAGGTTGTCCTGGCCTGCTACAGAGGTAGGCGACAAGTGAGTTATTGAGTAATAGTGTCTTTTTGTGTTAGAGACTGTGTTCCATTTCATTAAGGTAGCTCACGGGTTAAGTAATATGTGTTTTACTGATAGATAAAAATGATATGATATAGTTACTGTAGGACAATGAAAGCAATATAAATGGACTTTTTTTTCTAGTGTAATTCATCTTTAGCAAAGTATTTTCAAGTTTCTAGGTTTAGCTTTCTTTTCAGCTAAAATTGTCATGTTTTTAGAAACTTCAGGCTTGCTTGTATTCTAAAGTAACTACAATATGTGTTTTATCAATTAATTCTCTCAGGGAAATTTTTAATGTCTCCTCTTCAAAATTATTTAAGGTATTCTCACCTTGCAGAGCAGCCACAGTAGAGTCAATGGCATTAACAATAAAGTCACCTAGAAAACGTATTTTGCCTTCAAGGCTGGGATAGCAAGCATTGTGGCAGTGCTTAGCAGCATTCACCGTACCCATTTAAGCAATGATTAATAAATCTATAATACCCTCAGCTGTCAATCTTTTAGTTTTCAGAAGCACAAAATCCATTATAGAAATGCTATAATATATGAAAAAGATTAAAATCTTAAATTAAACTTTTCCCCCTACTGCCTGAAAGGATTTAGAACCCAGCAGAAGGCAGGTGAATTCGAGTGGCATATAATCTACAGTTGATTTTATTGGAAAATGACTCATACTGTATTATAGTTTTGATAATAAATATAATTTAAGGTCCAAAATATTCAGCAACATTAAAAATAGATTTAAAACATAAGACTATATTGGAAAAGCATAGACTTTTAAAAAGTAGGGTACTTTCCTAGGAAAACTTGCCATTGCCGTTCTAGATCTCTTATTCTCCAATTTTGTCAGTTATTGTTACCCACAGTAGGTTACAAGCTTACATGGACAATAAGGCTCTGTGTAGTTTGTTTTGTTATTTTGGAATTAAGATTTTATAAAAGGACTCATATATTCCTCAAGCCGCATGGATCAGAGACAGGCATAAGGAGGAGACTGGGTGCTGTGACCCTGCAGAGGATCTATGTTTAATGTGCTCACACAGCTGCAGGGATCAGTGCACCAGGCAGGGATGGGAGCATGTCCTTCTTCCCAGGTGCTGGATATTCTCCAAACACCTACGTCACCTTCCTGATTCAGTTCTTTCCTCCCCAACTCTCCTTTATGCTACCAATTCTTTAGGTTTACAAATAAGAAAAAAAGGACTGCTTCATATATTCATTTTGAGTTTGACAGGAGAACAAAAAAAATGCTATTCTATTTTCAGCTTTGCTAGCTAATTTTCCTCCCAGGAATGGGGTATAGTAGAACAGCAGAGAAATATTCTTACTGATAAAATAAACCCTGTGCAGAAGTATAGATGCATGGTGAAACTAGGAAATGAATTTCTGCCCCTTCATAATCCTGCTTTATATGTCTTCTGAGAACTTTGTGCTCTTATTGTAGTAGTAGTAAGACATTGGGAGAAATGCACATGGAGATTTCCTTTGAGGTTCTGATCTTCTAGCATGGCATACACCCCATTAACAGCTCCTATGCATCCCTACCTATGGGATCAAAAGAAATTTTCAGATCAGTAGGATTAGTCTGAAGAGTCTTCAGCATATTATCTTTATTTATGTCATTGTGCAAAGTAATTACTTTTTGGAACCATTTTTAATAATTTTTGGATCTGATTTTTGTTATTTTACTATATTGAATTAATGACTTTAATTATAGGTATTGGCGGTCACTTCTGGAGGAGACAGTTGTTTTAATTGACATCCTCTCCAGGAGAGAAGGGGAAAAAAAAAAAAAAAAGAAAAAAGCTTTTTATTAATAAAATCTTGATGGGCGAGTAGTTGGTCATAGTGTCTTCCTGTCTGTGGACATCAGGGATCCTTTGGCGTTTGATCTGCTTATCTGCTGTAAGAAATTTGGATCAAATGTTTAACTTCAGGTTTAATTACGAGCATCGTATTAGGCAGAGCCTTCTTTTGGGTGGCTTCAATTATGATTGTTTCAACATAAACCATGTATCTAAGTCTTACAACTTTACGGATATATAGAGTCTCAAAACTCCTGACTTAGCTAAATAGCAAGGCGGCCAAGCAGTGGTTAAAGTGATGGATTCACAAAAATTATTTGATACACCTCACTCATTACAGAATATAGGACTATTTTCTGAAATAGGTATCCCATTATCTTGTGTTGCATTGCCTCAGCGCACAGACCTCAAATGTACGGTACATTTCACTGATATGCTGCAGAAGGATGTGTTAGAGTTATTATGGAACAACTATTAGTAGCATGGGTAGAAGCAGAAAAGCTGAATGAAAAAAACCCATAAATCTCCCAAGGCATATCCATAAATGTTATTGATAGGTAGGCAGGTAGCCATCCTGCATTTCATCTCATTGACCACTTCACTGGCCCTAACCCGGGACCTGATCTTTCTGAATGTCTTCGATTGCTGGTAAGGCCATGAAAGATGAACATGCTCAAAAGATGCAAGATTCTGTCCTCTGCTGCTGGGTTCTTTGCTTCATTTGTCAATGACTGTTTGGATTAAAACATCCCCTTTCATCACGTTGGAGCATTCACTCTATCAGCATCTGGGTATGCTCGACATTCAGAGAGTGATGATTGCATAATGGTTGCATAACATATCTGGATTCCTGTTTGCTGCAAACTTGTTGGGTTCCCATCTGGTATTTGGGAACATATTTATTTGTCTTTTAGCTTGCCTTCCCCATCTCACGTGGTTTCAGTTTTATTTCAGAGGACTAATCAAGCTGGTTTAACAGACTGCTCTGACTTTTGCTAAGCCAGTGGATTAATTTGGTCCGTAGTGTGAATTGCTGTATTCTCTATGTCAGTGTAAGCCAAATTTTTTCCATGTACAGAGTTGTGGGCAGCATCTCTAGCTTTTGCTGTCATGCATAGACTTGCTGTGAACACTTGACACAATCAGAATAAGACACCTGGTTTATAACTTAGTTTAAATACTTATGCAGCTAAAACAGTTTTGATTGTGTGAAGTTTAATGTTAAAATGTTACTTCCTGATTTATTCTCTTACTTGGTTTTAACTAAAAAAAAAAGACATTCCTATTTTGGTATTTCTTGACTGTAAATGAAGCAGTTTAATTATTTTGCATTAATTGATGTGTAGTCTTTCATCATACTAAGTTTTCCAGTAAATTCTAACAATTGACTTCAAATAGACTTTTGGTCACTATTCTGTAAAAACAGGCCAATGCTTTATTTTCTCAATTCCAAGCATCTTGTGCTGCAAATTCTATTTTATGAGCTACCCTAGTTTTGAAATAAACAGGGCCGTCAAGCCTAATTTGCAGAGTTTTGCACAGAATTGTCCATTAAACATTATCCAAATATGCCCACAAAAAAACGAGGTTTAGTTTGATTGACTTGTCCCATTGCAAAGTGTGCACCTGCTGTGAAATGAAGTCGGAGAGGAAAAAAGTGGAATAATTTAACTTTTTTATTTGTAAAGATAATCAGGGTTTTTCTGATTACATCTTAACTTCATAAATGTTAAATAACCTATCAGCATCTAGTTGTTGTAAATTATGAAAAAGAGTATTGCTGGGAATATTAACCAACTAAATCCTTGTTCTTTAGTGAACATGAAAATGTGTTATGGCAGGTTGTCATTGTGCTCATGGTAACTTTGACACCAAATAACAAAACTGCCATTTGCACTTAGGGTAAATTGGTTCACTTGTGCTTTTACGGTTCCTTTTATTCTGACATAAATTTATGAACTCTGGAACTAACCAAGTCGTGTGGTTTCCCAGCTGACTTTAACAAATATGCCCATTTCATTTCCTTCAGTCATCAGAACACACAAGGTAGTAGTTTCAGACTGGCTGCAGATGCTGAAGGGTATTCTGAAACATGCAAAGCTTTTTTGACAAGTTTCTGTATTGTATAAGAATATTTTTCATTTTTCAGCTTATAAAGTGATCTTTTGATGTTAGCCTCTGATGAATGCTGGGAGAAATTTCCACCAAATGCTGGTTTGTTTTTTTTCAGGGCATTTACTTAGATTTATTTGTAATTTCATGCTCACTTCCTGAGATATTTTTTTTTTCTGATGAGCATATTTACTGTTGGTATTAGTTCTAATGTATTTGTAGCAGTTAGAATTTCAAGGTTTGTGGAGGGGATTAAAAAGAAGAAAAAGTGAGAGGACCATCATGAGAAGATCCAGAAATCTGTGCCAGTCATTCTGAGGGGATGGCAGGTTAAAAAGAAAAAAAAAAGTGAGCGGACCATCATGAGAAGATCTAGGAATCTGTGCCAGTCATTCTGAGGGGATGGCATATGGCTTAGCTTGTTCTGTTGGAATAATTGATTTTCCAGCTTCTCAAGAGAACTGGAAAACTAGGAAGTGACAGGATTGGAAGAGGAATAGAAAGGAGAAATGTTTGAATTAAAACAGGCTGGCAAAAAAATAGTTTCATTTTTATTTAGCTAAAATTAAAACAATATGTTTCATATCAACTGAAATTTTGTGTTTTTATATATTTACACACATATTTGGGTTCTGGCTACTGTGTTACACTTTGCTAGTAAAGTAGGCTAATATGATGAGAAAAATTCAGATACCACTGCTGGGCTAATGAGGATTTATTTGCTAAACTGTGGCATTTTAGTTGTTTGATCATGCGATTCAATACATAAAAAAGAGAGTGGTGTTTAGTAGCTGTCGCTTTGAACTCTGTGCCTCCCAAATAAAGAAATAACAGAACAGATGCCTGCTTCCCAGTGACAAGATCCACTCCCTTTCCCAGAAGTGGCAGTAGTACCACTTGCCTTGGTTGAAGTGGATTTTGATTTTTTTTATTGTCTTTAGAACTGTAATCTCCATATTCTAGTTGTGATCTGCAGATGGATCTGTTTCAATTTATATTTAAATGGGTTTGGTGTCTGAAAGAGTAGGCAAAAATCTCAAGAGGGACTTGCACTTAAAATTGCATGTGATGAACGCCTCTTTGAATTTGTCCTGCACTGTTAGTATTTCAGATAATCACTGGTCATCTCTCATTCACAACAGGGATATTCATTGTCAACGTGCCTGTGGAATACAATATCTTACTAAACGCAAGCAGTCCCACTCTGCTGGTGAAGCCAGTAGGTCAGGCTCATTCTGTTTTTGTGGATGGCCTAGATCCCTTCACCCTGTATGAGATAAGGATACAAGCATGCCAGAATGGTAAGATGATTTTAAATGACTCATTTTTGTGCCTGGAAGAGAATGGAAATTTGCCAAATAGATTCAGCTCAGCAACATGGAGAGCTCAAATCTTATTTCTAAAATGGTGAGAAATGTTTATCTAGTGAAAAGAAAGCTTAGCACAGAACGGAGCATTAAGTATTTCTCCATGTTATATCATTAGTATTTTAGTATTTTAAAAGGAGATAAAAATATTTTGGGTAATATACAACATTTCATTAAAAGCTCATCGCAGATAGCTTAATAATATTTGAAAATGTGCCTACAGAGCGAAGTCATTTCTGTAGCAGCTCATCTACAAGAAGTGGTAGTCATAAGGATGCAAGAGAAGAGCCCCAATACTACATAATCCCTTGAATTTAATGGAAATTTTCAAAATCCAATGGAAATACATCTTTCTAAAATGACAACTAGAAATTAGTTCTCTCCTGCACTGGTGTAAATCAGGAGTAGCTCATCAGTACAGTTGCACTGATTTAAATGAGCGTTTAATAATGCAATGAAGTTAAATGAGGCACCATTTCAGTAGGAGCTTCTTTACTCCACATTCATCTGTTTTCACTGTATTATCTGTTATTTCTGGTAGATTACTTCAGAAATGCTCAGTTCTGAACTTCATCTCATATAAAAGTTTATGCTAATGGGAGAAATAAAAGAATTCTATGACTCCTGTCATAGCATGTCTGTGACATCCAAATTGGATAATCCTCAGATTTCTATCCAAAGTTTTCATTATTTTAAGCTTCTTACCTCAATATTTATCTTACTGCTCTGGGAAGACTGTTACACATTCATCAGGCAGTTATAGGAGCCCAGAGGCCTTTATCTGGATCATATAAGTGTTGTGGTTTGACTCTGACAGTGTCTGAAAGGACTTTCTAATAACACTAACATGGGAAAGAATCCTTAACCAGCAAGTGTTTTAGTGTATGTATTTCTATTTTAACAAAATCATGAACATCTTGTACTGTTTCTTTGTATGATTTGCTGCTTTCATCCAGTAAATACAGCCAATAGTTCAACTTGAAAATAGGTCTTTTCTCAAATTTTGAATTTTGAAAACCACCATTTTTGTTGAGGAAGAAGCTGCCATCTCTAAGAAAGTTTCTGGTTCTGTAGGTGGCTGTGGAGTGGGTGGCCGAACATACTCAAGAACTGCTGAAGCACCTCCAAGAGAAATGAGCCCACCCATCATTAAAGCAACTGGGTCTGCACTCATAGAAGTGAGATGGTCACCACCTAAGAAACCAAATGGCATCATTACTAACTACTTTATTTACAGGTAAGTGCTTTTATCTCCTTAGGTTTTCTAGTTTTATTAAGGTGTACACTTCGGTACTCCTTGATATATATTA
Organism: Rhynchotus rufescens; assembly: GCA_032273925.1. Lineage (NCBI taxonomy): Eukaryota > Metazoa > Chordata > Aves > Tinamiformes > Tinamidae > Rhynchotus > Rhynchotus rufescens. The sequence continues at coordinate 36,041 of JAVCKT010008112.1, forward strand.
TCAGGTGAAAATCAAATGTAGACATAAATAGTAAAGTTTGCCTGGTTTATTGTCTCTTATCTACTAAGGCAAGATACTAGTCTGTGGGTGTAAGGATTGAGAAAAAGAGATGAGAGAAGAATCATAATCCTCAATTAAAAATGACAAAAAGTAGGTGAAAATATATTTAATAAAAACAGCAAACGGACAGAAAAAAATTGAAAGATAGATTACCTTAGAGTGTGTTTACCTAGGCTAATAGACATTCAATCCTTTGTGATAGACAATTGAAGAATTTGAAATGGAAACAAGAGTTACTCAGTATTGCTGGAAAGATTTTCAGAGCCCCAAATGGTATCTGGGTTCTTAACACAGACCAATTTTAACAGCAGAATTATGTTCCTATTTGTGAGTAATTAATCTGGAGTACAATAATAGTGTCGCTCTATTTTCTACAATCTCTCCATTAAGTAATGTCTATTTTGTTTCTCGGAGCTGCCCTGCCTAGGTGCCTGACTGATATCTTCACTCCCTGTGCTTTGAAATTCCTGAGCATGGCATGGTCGCTTTTCTATGTAGATAGCTCTGTTAAGGGAGATATCAGCATAACAAAGCATTGACTTCAGTTGTGCCAGTTGACCCTTTAAAGCTGGCAGAAGGTCCCGTCTTGCATAGCAGCAGAAAGAGGACAGAGAACTCAAGCCAAGTGCTGGAGAGAGATTTAAAGTCCAAGTGTGGTCTTTCCAACTCTAAATCTGCCTGGCAAGCCTGCTGGGTGGCCGGACATTCCCTCCCACACAGAGCTTGCAATAGTTGGGCATTTTATTGCAGTACAGCCACAGCTGACAAGAGAGAGAACCAAATTACCTTTTCAGAATCAGCAGTGATAATTAAATAAATTCACTTTTGCCTTAAACACATCAGTAGTCCCTTAAAAATTTGTGCTTTCTTGACATAGCCTTTTGTCTGCTGTTTTTTAATTGTTTGATTAAAAAAAAAAAAAAAAACAAGTCCTTCCCCTGTATAAAGAGAAATAAAGTATCCATTATAGCCGAGATATGTCTTCACTCTGTTGGTTTTGTAAGTAAATCTGATGATTACTGCTGCTATTCCATGGCAGCCATAGAAAAAGAAAACAGGAAATATAATGCAGAAAGCCTGCTTCAATGAAAAATACTGTAAATTGAATTTGACAGGATTTGATGGCATTTGATTATTCTAGTCACAGCCAAACAATGATATAAAGAGTAATATGAAACAGAATGTGTTACTGCCTAGCAGACTCAAAAGCAATAAACCTTCCTCCAATGTGACACAATCACTTCACAATCATAATTGTAGCCTGTTTGATACCTCTGAGTACAGCAGAAGGGCACTGACTGACATAGATACATTTTGTTTTTTATTTAAAGTGAAATGAAAATGGCGCACTGGGGCTCCAGATACAATCGTTATATTCACCTACATAGGCATGAATCACTTGGCAGTTATTTCAGCTGAAGTTTAAATGTGCTTAGACAACAACAATATCAAATCTTTCTCAGATAGCTGCAAAAAAATCAGGAATGGGATGTAAGCACATAGTTCTTTTTCATTTTGTAGCCACACATAGCCCTGCATTGTTATAGCAGCAAGACTGCAGTATTTCTACGTGAGGTTATGGCATGTAATTTCTTCTTCATCGCGTGCCTCATCCTTACTGCATCACCACCAAAATAAATTCATTTAACTCAAAGCCTGGAATGTTTGGGGAGCTAGTGTATGTGCAGATCTTTGCATTAAAATGGCAGGGATCATACTTGCCTGTAGAAGCGTAAAGGCACTTGCAAGTTTGCAGCCATTTTGTTAGAATTTTAAAAATAAAAATGTTAGTTTATTAAAAATGGAATGGCAACATTTTGTTTGTTTAACCACTCACTTTAAACACAAATATGAGGCTTTTAAGCATTTGTAGCAGAGGCCACAACTTGGAAGAGATTGTGAATGAGAGAAGATGTGTTTTATGAGACAATCACCCAATCTACTGCTCTCCCCGTTTATCATGACATAAATCCCTGTGACAACCACAGAAATTGCAAGTCTGGAGAAAAGAATATTAGGAAAATAGGTGATGTATTTCTTTGCTGTATTTTAATAAGATATAGGTCACATCAGCTAATGGAGCTGCTCTTTGTTGGCCACCGCCATGCACTGTGTAGGAAACTCATGAGATGGATCTTAAAGAAACATTGCCTCTAAAATTATCAGTCACATTCTTTACATCACATTCATTAAGATTAAATTATTTAGTATGTGTATGTAAGTGAAATTGTAATGTAACTGTCATTAGCAGAGCAGTCCTGATGGGGAAAAAGTAGCAGAAAAAATAGCACGAAGTTTTAAGATGTAGAAGATGTTTCCTGGCTGTTAACTCTTCTGCCTAACACTTTGATCCTTTATAATGACTTCATCACATACCTCATATACCAACCATGAGCTACATCAAATGCAGCTTTTAAGGCACAGAAGTGTTTTCCTTGGTTTAATGTAACACCCCTCATGGATATACAACATAAAAAAATCTCAAAGATTTTAATTTTACCTGTAATAGATATAAAACCTAATCTTAACTAGCACATTATGTATAGTGTAAGCTCAATTCATTTTACTGAATTTTAACATCAATGCTTGTAAAAATGTAAACCTAAAAACTGCATCAGGATAGATTTGTTTCAAAGAAAGGGTAAGCAAGGCTGCTTTACAGAGATGGGCCTGTACAGCTGAGGCATTGCTAATGTTGCACTATTCCCCCACAAAATTATCGGAGACGGTTTTGCTCCAGGACTTAGTGTTTCTAGAAATAACTCTCTCCTACCCTGGAAAGGCAGAGAGCAGGCGCTGCTAAAACACATGCTTTTGGTGCACATTGAAAGATATATACTTGTGGAGGAGAGCTCTGTTTTGCCCTCCAAGACCTCAGGGCTTCACTGACTGTCTCTCTGGTGAGGAAGCTGAGGGGTGAGCTCCACATAGAGCTTTATAGTCTCCCATCTCACAGAAGATTATACTCCCCTCTTTATACCATCTGGCTTAGATTGGCAATTGGGTAGGGAGAATTTGCCCTTAAGAATAACTGTATCCGATCATCTTTAAAATGAGTGTGCAGCAAATCAGACTATGCAGATTAAGAGACAGCTTCTCCAGCTCCTGGAAATGTTATTCTCCTATGCAGCTCACTGTACATAAACACTTCCAGTTAAATGAGCAGTTGAATCTTAAATCTTAAGACTACTGAAATGATTACAGACTGTTCAACCACTTCTGTTCAAAGTTTATTCATACATGAAGATATTCTGTTTTTAGCACCACAGATGGAACCATTTACCTAACCATAAGTTTCATTCATTAAATATTCAGCAGTAATAAGATCTAAATACTTAACCAGACTACATTGTACAGCTTTCCTTGTGAATAAGGTTACAGTTGGTAGCATATTTGATCTTCCAGTGAGAAAAAGCTGTTTATCACAGACCTTATAAAATATTATGAAATATAAATGTTTGCATTCATTTAATTGCCCTAATTCTTGGTGGGAGAAGACAGATAGTAAATGTGACCTTATTGTGCTAAAATATCTTTTTTTCACTTACCTTCAGTCATTATTAGCCGTATTTTTAGGTACATAGGGATATATGGAATATCTAGTCCAGAAGAAAGGCATTGTAGTGATTCATTTTGGAATTGTCTCACATTAAGTCAGTGAACAACACCTAAGGGAGAGTGCTGTATACACTCTATTTTTACCATTACAATTAACATGGGAGACTGAATTAAAATTATTTAAGGGAACTGTGTGGTCAATAGCACATTTTTACCTCCACTATTTTCAGACATCTTTTTCATTTTGTAGCAAGAGAATTGCTACGGAATCTTTCCTGCTTGTTCTGTTTCCCATGCTTTGCCCACCTCTGCCAACCAATTTTCAGTGTCAACACATAATATATCTGTTTGGCTACACTAGACATATTAGTCCCTAAAAACTCTGCTTTCTTAAAGATCGTGCTTTAACCCTTTAAAATAGTCAGTGTCTGTATAGTTTGTTTATAACCCAATTTAGAAAAAAATCTTCAGCTTCATGTAAGAAAATAGTGTTTGTGTATGCCTTATATATACATGTACACAAAGGATGCTCAAACATGTACGTATACACATCCACACTTTATGTTCTTATTTCCATTTAAATAAATTCTTTTACAAAGCAGTTAATGCTATCAGCTTAAAAAAAAAAAGTCGCATTTCATATTTTTAAGTAGTTCTTTGAGGTCAATCTAATGAGATAAAAATGAAGAGAATTCTGTGAAATAAAATTTTTTTTTCTTGCCAAAGAAATATTCTTCAGCTTCTGTGTGTATATAGTAATGGTGACACCTGGTAGTCAGACAAATCATTTTTTTTCTGCAAATTTGCCCTACTTGCAATAAAAGTGGCAGATAATGTAATTTGTTTTTTTTCTTGTTGGCATGGAGGGTGAAAGTGCTCTCACTTACTGTGAAGGCTGAGGTTCCTATAAAAAGTAGGAAAAATGCTTAAAAATCATGTGCAGTACAACACAACTATCACTGAGATTTATCACAGTGTTTAAATGTAACCAACTTAATTTCACACAAACGTTTTTATGCCAAGGTAAAGAATTGATTTGTTAACTGTTTTGAAGATGAGTGCTTTCCTTTTTACATCTCTTGTAAATTCTGTATCAGAAGGGACCACATGAGAAACGGAGTGAAAATCATCTGTAATATCTGATATGCAGAATATCTCCAGGTCCAACACTAAAAATTTATCTATAATAAGAACGGATGCTATACATTTTTATATGTGAACATTTTTGTTTACATTTCTATGTGTGTATGTGTATATATATATATGTGTATATATATAAAACCAAATGTGTCAAAAAACTATACAGTAAATTGTCCTTCTATATTTGTAGTCTATATGGAAACACAAACAGCCTTGGGGGTGGGGAATTGTTTATTATAGAAAACACTCGTGATATGTTTAATGAGTTTTTGTGGTAGAGTTGCAAATTCTGCTAAGTTTATGCACATGGGATTACTTATTCCATTTGCAAGAACAAATGGGGTATTTATTGTGAGCAAATCAGAATAAAAAAAAAAGTGTGTGGCTTTGGTTTTGAGGGCATGCTTTGAATATTTATCCCTTGTGCACTAGGCAACATTTTTCTCTCTAAATAAATAAATAAATAAAAGGATTTCTGTGAATGAGGGATCCTGAAATGAGTATGTACATAAATAGCTTGATTTTCAAAAATGTTGAGAAATTGCACCCAAATCAGGTAATTATTTTAGCAAGTAAATATGAATTTAAGACTTCATGTCTTAAATTTTGAAAAATCTCGTATATAGTGTGTCACATCCTAAAAGGACAACAGGCCATTTCATTGCTAACTCTGATATTATGAACTGTGATTGCACACTTGCTTAAAGTGTTTCATAGCACTCTTCTAGGTAAAGGAGAACAATGATTAAATAATTGCCTTGAAAATATGTTTTTCACTACTCACAACCTGATACAGGTGCATAGAAAGGCTTTTAAAACAAGCAGGTAGTTCACTGTGATGTTTCGGAATAAGCTCTGTATTTCACTCAGTTACAAGCTGAACTTAGGACTTCAGGATCCATTAGAGCAGGACTGTGAAAGTTATTTTCAAATGTAAGTAAATTGCCTTTGATTTAATTTCAGGCGTCCTGTAGGTAGTCAAGAGGAGCTGCTTTTGTTCATCTGGGCTGAAGGACCTTTGGAATTTATTGATGCATCCGATGTGCTAAAGCCTTTTACTCTCTACGAGTATCGTGTCAGAGCGCAGAACACCATGGGGTCAGTGGACAGCCCCTGGACCTCAGCCCAGACTCTAGAGGCATCTCCGTGGGGCATGGGAGCCCCTTGGGCACGAGCCACAAGTGCGTACTCCGTCTGGCTGAACTGGACTCAGCCTGCAGCTCCCAACGGTGTCATCTCTCTGTATCGTGTAGTCTATCAGGAAAAACGCAGTGATCCGACACTTAGCATCCCACCTGTGACGGCACTAACCGTGATGGTAAGAACTGGTAACAAAACCAGCTTTTCATTATTTTCACAGAATCACAGAATATTCAAGGTTGGAAGGGACCTCTAGAGATCATCTAGTCCAACCTTCCTGCTCAAGCAGGCACACCTAGAGCATGTGGCACAGGGTGGCAGCCAGGCGAGTTTTGAAGACCTCCAGAGAAGGAGACTTCACAGCCTCCCTGGGCAGCCTGTTCCACTGCTTTGTCACCCTCACAGGAAAGAAGTTCTTCCTCGCCTGGAGATGGAACTTTCTGTGTTGCAGCTTATACCCATTTCCCCTTGTCCTATTGCTGGCCACCATTGAGATGAGCTTGGCCCCTTCTTCCCTACATTCTTCCTTCATGAACTTATACATGTTAATAAGATCCCCTCTCAGCCTTTTCTTCTCCAAGCTGAACAGGCCCAGCTCACTCAGTCTCTCCTCTTTTGTTCCATCCTGTTGTAGCTAGCTTGTTTGTGTTGACATATTGAGGGATGCTGTTTAACAGCAGTAGGGAGATCAGATTCTCAACTGATAAATACTATGTGATGATAATGTCATAATTCAGTACAGTACAGAGATCTAAGTCTCTACCTGAAGCCTCCCTGCTTAGCTGTGAGAAAGGGCTTTACACCTCTGTTTATGTATCATTAGGTCCGTCTGGGATGCTGGCAGCAGAGGATTTGGCATCTCTGGCTTTTCTTTAACTTGATTTGTCCCTTTGATGTTGTAGGCACCCAATGATTGTTGAGTGATGACCAGTCTCTGTCTCCTCCTGCCAGAACCCAAATTCAATCCCTTGAAAGGGATTTCCCAAGGGAAATTCCATTTCCCTTGAAAATACAAGGCCAATATGTTGATACACTACAGCTCTCTAATGTCATGTAAGTTAGTGTTTGAAAGACCAGGTGTGTATGTGAGGACCTCCTAGGTCCTCAGTGCAGAAAGAAAATTCAACAGTAAAGTGAGAATCAATCACTGAATGGTTGTAATCCTTTTCCAGGAATTCCTAACCACTTCACAAAGTTTCACAGAAAAGCAAAATTTACAAGGTATAAAATGAATATGAGAAATATGAAGTTTGTGGTAAAGTTTTTTCACTTTCGTCTATAATTACCCATGAGGCTTTTAATTGCTTGTATTTAAAGATGATTTTATACCCTTTTAGTCTGGTACTCTTTGGAATATAAAGATTATAGTAATGGAGGGAAGACTGAAAACATGGAGATGAGAAATGTAAAGGAGCTTTTCTGCTGAGCTAACTCTTGTTATAAAGGCTATAGACAAGCATGTGTGGTGGGAATTTCCTACTGCTTTACTACTTTGTGATCTCATAACACACCTTTTATTTAAATATTTATATTTGGCTTACTTTATAATGCAACAACAGAGCTTTATTTCTGATCTGGAATTACATCTGAATGTAAACGCACCTTTTGTACAATGATGAACAAGCAACAAATCAGTGAAAATTTTTATCTTCCCATAAACAGTTTTGATTGGTTTATTTGCTAGTTCTGATGATCTCCAAGATCTGCAAGCATGCAACTGCTTCCTTCTTAATAACACTTGGACCTGCATTTTTCTAAGGATGGAAAAGCATTTCAATAAAGCTGTATGCTTTCATGAAGAATTAATGACGTGATAAGCATTAGATTGTTGTTTATTCAAATCCAGTCAGGACCCAGAGGAGTGGGCCAGGTTGTGTAATGCATCCATGATTTAGTGCAAGAAAAAGAAAATACTGTGCTTTTGTCAGAAAACGAAGAGCAGGAATCATGACATAAACACCAATAATTTAATATGAGGAAACATTCTCCTTTATTTAAATAAACTTCCCACTACCTAGCAATAATTCTCTTCATTTTGCTAAGAATGGTTGGAGAATGCAGTCTAAATAGTTAAGTGTGTTTTTTGGTAGCTGCTCATGAGTCTCTTAACAGACATAATTTATTAATTGATTAGCACTACACAAATAACAGGGTAAAAGAATAAGAATAATCCTTCAGTTTATAAGTTAGCTTTGTTTTCCAAGCAGGTCATAATAATCAACATTTGGTTTGTGTGGCGAGCTTAAGAAGGCTGGAAACAAGACTCTCAGATACGGGGTAGTAAAACGCTGAGTACTTTTGGTGATTACCTTTAGAAAAGCAGTTTATTGGTGTCTTTTCTTCCCTAGAGTTCAGAGGATGATTTTGAAACCCACATTTTTAGAAATATCTTCATGATGAATACTGCTAGAACCAAGTGTAGTGGCCATAGGCAGGGACTGCAAATGTATTTTAAGGTCATGTTTGTGAAAGCTTCTAGCAAGGCCGTAATTCTTTAAACTTTGTTTATATGGGCTGTTAACTGGGGTACAGTTTGTAATGTTCTGTGCCCCATGAATTACTACCTGTCATCAAGATCCAGGTGTTGCCCTTGAGCTCTAAATGTTTAGCTTTTGGTACTACAAGCGTACATTTTAAACTTGTTGTTACTTAATGTTTAAAGATTACCCAAATAAAATCTGGCTCCAGGGTGCTCAGAATTTTTTTCTTTTTTTTTCTTTTTTTTTTTTTTCTTTTTTTCTTTTTTTTTCCTCCTGAGTATGCTGCTTTGAGAATAGATTTTTTTCTTGAGGGGTAAAATCTGTCAGTTTTGCTTGGTCCTACAAAGCCAGTGAAGAGCTGCTGGCTGGGGCAGGTGAAGCGATCAGAACATAGCTGGTTCTGAACATCCATGTCCCAGGCTGCTGCTGATGCAAAACCCCCCTCCAGAGCAAAAATGAAGCAGCACAGGGCAGAAGTATCAGCAATGTCTTCATTGCTTGTCATGCAGCTGGGACTTGCTCAGCCACCACAGGGCAACTAGGAGAAGTGGTGCCAGAGGGACATTTTCTGCTACTGGCTTGATGATGATGATGACTGTTGCTGTATTCTTACACCTGCAGGTTTTTGTTCTCTGAGAACACAGCCTATTCCATGCTTCATGCTGCCTGTAGTCTGTGTTAGGAGACGTTGCCATCTCAGTCTGATATCTGCACAATTTTTATATTGCTAGAAGCCAGGTTATGTTAGTTTTGTAATAATAATTATGCTCTAATAGAAGAGCAGTTGCTAAATATGCTTTATTGGAGTAGATAATGGAATTAGCCATTGAGGGTTATAATAACAGAATGTGTTGCCCTGCAGTCCATGCAAAGCTGCTTTGGCTTTGAGCTGGAGCAGGTTTTCAGCAGTTGATACTGAAGTATAGCGAAAAGCCTAAGCCAATGAAGGATTTCTGATGATGACAGTGGTCAGTAGATCCAACTAAAATCTAAATCTATTTATATTGGTCTAAATCTATTTCTACTGAAGTCAATGGCAGAATTACCAGTGCATAGCAGAAAGTCGGAATGGGCCTACTGCAAGAATAACCTGTAAGTAACAGACGTTCATTTAAAGTCATAGTAGTTATCCTACATTACAGCTTCCTCTCCACACTATACCTGTTATTGTTGTTCTTGTCTACTATTGCGTTAAAAACAAACTACATAGAAAATAGTTGAAGGTATCAAACATACATAAAAAAAGAAGATTTCCAGAGAAGGCATTTTGAAGTCTTAACTACAGAGATCAGGCAGCAGAATGGTTAAAGACGTAAAATTGTGTTTGTGATCTTGAGAGAGTGGTGGAACTATAACTCATGATTTCATTCCCACAGTTGGTAATAATGCTAACTTGCACAGATTGCCCCTGGACTTCTAGAGAAGTGTTCATGTGCTCAATATGGAATGGAGCTCTACACTGTGATACAGAGGATAAACTTCTGACTAATCTGAATAATAATAAATATCTTCATAGGTTAAAAAATGGATATGAGGGAATATACAGCTTTGCATATATGGCCATGACATGATTTATAAGACCAAAGATTAAAATAATTTGAAGAAGGCAGTTACACCAGGAAATCATGGAGTCTTTGCTCACTGTTTTGAATTTACCCATAGTGTTTCTTAGCTCTGGCCTCCTTATGCAGATTAATCTCTTAGTAAAATTAAGTTTTCTGTAGTTGATGTATGCCTACCAATAAATAATCATCAGTGCCTGAAGTATTTGCTTGGGTACAGCAGTAAAATATCAACAAGATGTCCTAGGCACACTTACATGAGATTATGGTTGTAGAAGAATTTAAATCTCTGCTTTGAAGACAGGATCTGATTTTAAAAACAACAAAACCAGAGAGACCTTTAATGTCCTACGTTTGCTTCTGTTTTCTCTGTGCTGTTTACAGTTTCTCACATATGCTTCACGAATGTTAAGTTGGGGCTGTGCTTTCACTGTAGCAAGGCTAGACAGCTAGAATGCTTCCTACTGCTCAGTGTTTTATAATGCAGCATATTTATGGCTGAAATCCACCTCCTTTTTGCTGAGATGCCAGGAACCATCCAGTCACAGCAGGCCTGAGTTTAGCACTGGCTAATTTTCCTGGCCACTCTCACTGATTTACTCTGGGTATGAACTCTGTGCTATAGCCTGCGCTGACATACTTTTTTCAGCTCTGGTTGATTGTGCTGGATTAAACTAGTTCCAGCTTGCCCTACAGTCATACCTTCAGAAGGACAAAAGAGTACCTATATAGCTGCAGACTAAATGTTTTCTTTGCCCAATTTTTCTGTCTGTAGCAATGACCAGAAGTGAATGCCTGAAGAAGAATTTATAAACAGTACAAGTTTATAGGCATGCGTCCTCCAAATGCTCTTGATGCTCTCAAAAGTTTGCACCTCAGGGACTTGGAAAGCTGAGATGGTTTCTGCTTTTGGTACTCTTGTGAACTTACCTTCCATTAACTTGTCCAGTCTCCCCTTCAAGCTGCATTAGCTTTTGTATCTGCAACATGCTATGTCATGAAGTTCCATAGTTTAAATTGTGAGATGCATCACCTCTTCTTGTTTGGGTGGAACCTACGGCTTCTGAGCTTCATTTAACAGCCTCCTGAGTTTTGTACTAGAAGCAGCAGTTAATGATTGGTCCCTATATGGCTTTTCCATTCCTTTACTCATTTTATATACTTCTGTTATCCTCTATAATATTCTTTTTTGACTAAACCCACAGGCATATTCTCTGTAGAGAAGCCATTCCGTAGGTTTGATTGCTTTTGTGGCCTGTGAGTCATTTTCACTGCTGTTGTATCCTTCCTTTGAGTGTGCGTGTGTGCTTGGGGAGAATCCCTCGTGGTCCTGTATTATTTTTTGTATCTGGTTGCAGCAGGGTTTTGTACAGGAGTGTACTGACAGTCCGCTTCCTGTCCTTTGCTCCTGCCCAACAACTCGTACTCTTCAGTTGGTTGCAGCTTGCTGGGTTGGCAGATCAGAAGGTGCAGAGACAGGACAAATGCCTTGCAGACTGCAGCCTTTGGGAGCAAAACTGTCTTGGGTTTATGCAAAATTATAGAAGTGCAGCAGCAGTTGGGCCATGCTGTCATTGCATTCATCAGTGCTGACTGCAGAGTTGCTTTAGCTAGAGATTTTCTGCTAGTCTGCTACTTTATTTACCACTAGCTTTAGTATCCATGCAGCCCACAGGATAGACATGCCTGAATTGTATCCCAGTCACGATACTGAGCAGAAACTGAATAAGCACTATCTCTTTTTTGCTTTTGTCATTGGCAGGAGACTTCATTCCTGATTTGACACAGAGCACTTAGCAACTTATAATAAAGCCAAATAAGTCCCACCTGCACGTGCTGCTCGTGAAAGCTGTCACACTGGGCTGTCAGGGCCACTCTGGGTCCTCACGAGGCTAACGCATGACTAACATTTCTTTAAATGGAACAAATGTTTCTGAATATGAGGTTAATCCATGCCTAATATTACCTTATACATTGTCAGGATGCTCACCCTTGATTTATTTGCATATTAATTATAGTTCTCATTATTAATTGTGTTCAAATGAATTCTGTACATAGAGGAATGAGTGCTGGGTTTTATCTTTCCGTGCGTGTACATCCTATTGGCAAATGGCAGCATTTGCAAACAAGGAGATTAAATACAACATGAGCACAACTTAATTTGCTAGGTATTATTCTTTTGACAAACAGTGGCCATAGCCTTTCACTTTCCTCTTTAGGAGGGAAATGATGATTAATATTTTAAATGATTGAGCAAAAAATGCAAGACTTAAAGTTGTTGAGTGAAACAGTTAGGAGCTAAACTCCTGCCTAACAGTAGCTAGAATGGTGTAATGTGAGAAAGGACACTTGTGGCTAAGCACTGTTCAAATAAGCTGGAGCAAATTCTTCTCCCTCCCTTCCCCATGTCTGAAAGTGAGTGGTTTTTTTTTTTATTCTGTTTCTAAATCAAGGGTGAAACCCCCAAAACCTATTGCAGATGTCAGAAGTTTTCTGTATGTTACTGGGCCCTTCTGTTGGCAGTGTTTATGTACCCACACACACCTACATGCACAGAATATAGCCATGAGTCTCAGATGATAAGTGCTATGACAAAAACTCCAGGGTGCAAGTTTGAGCTATATTAATTGCTGCTGGGTTCCTATGTTTTTTCCCACTAGTCTGACCCTGTCCAATTTTTGATATGTCATTTCAATCCTCTCTGTAACCAATGTGGAAAGTATCCAATAATCAATAACCAGACAGTACTTCTGACTGAAAGTGAATGTGAGCAAAATGTCCACAGGGCAGTTTCTCTCTTGAGTTCACAGCATTTAATTCTGGTTAATTCCTTAACTCAACAAAAATGTTGTACATTGGGTAAAGAACGGTGAGTAAATGACGTATCTGGCACATCTCAGTACTGGATATTTTGAGTGCCTTCAAGGCTAGTTTCTCTCTCTCAAACATGATGAAATCTGAAGGTGTTTGTTTCCACAGCATCAGAGCCACTGAGGTCAGCAAGGACTACACCTCATCTTGAATTTGCAGTGAGTGGAACAACATAAATTAAGCACTTTTATATGTAAATTGCTAAGGATGAATTCATTTCGTTGCTTGTTGTATTTGCAGTGCATTTCAGGTTTTCAGACTGTCTTCTCTGGTGACCATGAATTTCTGGTTGAAATTTGTTTTTTTCATTTCAGTTTCTTTAGGCTTGGGAAGAGGCACAGGACAATGTAAAGAAGTCTGGAACACTTCAGATATGATTAAGGAGCAAGTTCTTCTAGTACTAGCAGTGTAAAATGAATATTTAAGCATGCATAGGACAGCTTCATGAGAGAGATCTGACAGATGTAGATTCAGATCTAGTCAGGCAGCAGAGGCTGTTCCACTCACTTTGTTAACATTCTGACTAATGTCCTAACTTATGGAAAAGATGAGAGAGTGACAAGATCACCAAGAATATGGCCAGACTTTCAAAAAAAACTCACTGAAAATGAAATTCTCAAATCTCTTCCAACCTGTATCTTATGTCTCATATAAATCTCTTAAGAAAAATTTAAAAACTTAAGTAAGAAGGCAAAAACAAACAAAAAAAGCTCTCAAAAATCTTCAGGAAAAAATCTCTGAAGTCAAATTCCCGCCAGATCTACCCATTGTTTCTTGTGCATTCAGTTCAACTGTGATCTCTGTGTCTGAAAAACAGATATCTATAAGGGAACAAAAGAAAAAAATAATCTCGCTTTCTAGTTGTTTTTTGGAGGAGTTGAAGGAACTGCTTTCCAAAGTGCCGCATATAAACATGGTGGGGATTCCTCTTGCTCAGGATTTCAATTCATTGCAGAATATCAGCAAGCAAGTCTTGCATAACACACAACTGTGGATAGGCTGGTTTTGCTGTTGGGATTTTATGCCTTGTTAAATGATAGAAGATGCCAGCAGTGTTTGGAGGCTGCTCTGGTATTCATACAAGGTGCTTTTCCAAATTGGCTGCTTCACTAGACTGGCAGACAGAAGACTAACAGAGATTTTTAAATATAGTGAGAGCTTCTATAATTGAAACTTTTCCTCTGTCCAAGTGCAGCCACTATATTGTAGTAGCCTCTATGTAGGCTATTTAAAAAAGTAGTTGTATATATAAATAAAGTTAAATAAAACCTTTGTTGCGTTCAACAACATGGTGCCAGAACAGTTGCTGCAGATGTATTAGGTGACTGAAGCTGTCGTTCATTTACAGTATTATGTGCCTCTTTCTCTGTGTGGCCTTGGAAACAAGCCTATCCTGCTTAAAGGGCAGCCCCTGCTTATTTATTCATTTAGTCTGTTTCCATGTACTCAGATACATTAGGAGAGGGAAGGATGGAAGGTAACGTAGACGTTTAGCAGGATGAAATCTAACATGGAATTTACTGATTAGGCCACTGTAATTACAGTTTATGCAGGATGAAACACTCCCAGGAGATTCCTGGAGATAAGCAGCAGGAATGGTGCTTGTATTGCAGTTTGGAAATGTGGCTTTTTCCAGATGCTACTAGGTTGCAGATGAAGACTGGAGGCCTGCACTCATGCAGGCACCTCTGGGACACAGGCCATGTGCCCTGTGCTCAGCAGTGACTCGAGTCTCACCGTCCTGGGGCCCCTGAGGTGCTTTGTGCTGAGCCCTGTCCAGAGATGCTGCCTGCTCTGCAGACCCAACAGCATTACCAGCCTGCTGCTCTTGCAGGAGCTACCAGGGAACAAGCCGAGATTTACCTAGGGACTATTGGTCCCATGGCTAGTGCGAAATTAATCTTGGTTTGCGCCGCTCTGGCTCAGCTCCATTTAAAGCAGGTGCATCAGTATACACATAGAGACCTGCTGATGTACTAGTTTCACATAAAATTACTACACTTGTACTGCTCCTTTTCCTCTGTACATGCATGACTGGAGAAAACTTTATTTAAAAAAAAAAAAAATCACTATTTTATGACTCATCACTACAGCATTCTGTACTGCCTAATGGCATAAGTAAATTGGATTTTAAAACTGTAATACTTCAGTGTATATTAAGTGTATACTTAAGGTCACTCTGGCCATGAGAGTTAGGCTTCAGGAAGAATACCCTTCCTGAAAACAAAGAAAGGAAACAAGAAGAAGCCCACAGAAAATCTTTGATTTCAATGCATTCACACTTCTGGAGAAGCTTATTACGGGGCTTAGGGAGAATCATGAAGATTGTCTGTGCTGAATGTTCATTTCAGTATGAAAAGCCCACATCTACCGTCAGTAAAATGTGGGAACTTCACAGGCTTACAGATGAATTTGAAAGGAAACGGAGTGCATCATCTCTGTAGTCTGTTCCTTCGGAAGCATATGGCTGCTAGTATGGATGACACTTGCCCTGTGCAGGAGGCCAGCAGACAGCATATGTACCACTTCCAGCTCTTTTGAAATCTCCAAACTGGGTGTCAGTGCAATTCAAGCGGTGCCTCATTCTCAGACTGTGCTTTGCACAAGACTGTCTCACTTCTGTCTTCTCAGATAGTCTGATGTGTCTGATGGGAAACAGTGGACTTTATTGATTACAGTATTAGTATTTAAAATGTTAAGAAATCTTTGAAATAAACTATCCTCTGTACTGATTGTGGAAGGAAGGCACTTCCATTCAGAGCAGCAGCCTGGGTGAAGCCTCTCCTTGCACTGTGCATCAGGAAAGATCAGGCTGGAGAAAAGCACCCAGGGTGAGTTATTCCCCAAGAATCATGGGTCCAAATATCACATGGCAAGAGTCTTCGAGGAGTCAGGGTTTTTTTCCCTGTCTTTATTACTAACAACAAAATCTGTTCGTGAGGAATCAGAGGTTGAAATGAAATCAGAGATGAAATCCTGCCTTTTTTTGTTTGTGTTCATTTTCCCTTGATACATCTGCTCTGATTTTGACAGGAATTTGCACTGTGACTGAGCTCTGGCTGTCAGCAAAGCAGGAGCTTGGCTGTGTAACCCTTCTTGCAAGGAGGAAGGGAGGAGAGAAATGAACTTTCCAAAGCCTTCGTGGCATTGTATAAGGCTTTAGAAAATGGGCCAAATAGGATGGCTGACTATAGATTTTGCTTATATTTTTCTTTTTTTCTACCTAACTCAATTGATGAAGATGATCTGTTGTGATGAATCACTTTTGCTACATAGCATAATCAAGATGATAAGGACCCAGAAGAGGGAAAGGTAGGAGTCTTCTGTTTGGTTTCTTATATTTGTTCCCTAATAATCCATTTTTTCCCCTGCTATAGCCGTGGCATCTAAAATATAAAAGGATTACTTTCTCTTGGGTATGTATCTCATCACTCCATCACTGTTAATCTTTCCTTGGATTATATTTCTCTTCCAGGACTCTTGGTTTTTTTTTCCCTCTATAATGTTTTTTAGGAGTGTTATCTTTTAATTTGATAAACACAGGCAACTGTAGCATTATCCTGGACATTTTGTAGCTGCTATTTTTTTTTCTTCCTCCTTTTTTTCCCCTCCTCTAACTGGCAAGCATTTACTCTATCTGCACTTTTGCACTTTTTTTCCCCTTCCATTTTTCCAGAAATTCAGTGAGGGGGTTCCACTTTTGCTGTGGATCTGGAAAGAAGGGTCTAATTTGTGAACTGCCCTTCCTTTGGAGCATCAGGAGGACAGTTGGGTTTGGCTTCACTCGCTCTGAGTAGTCATAGCAGGAACAGAGTCTTGTCACTTCCCTCGGCCTGCACTGCATGTTTGGTAGGAGCACGTGGGAGCTGGGAGCCTTGCTGGGATCAATGCCATGCAGCAGGAATGAGGCCATCCAGGTGTCCCCAGTTTGTGTGTGTTGGACTGTTTGGTTTTGTTTCTCTGTGTTTTTTTTTTCCAGGGATACT
>JAVCKT010008113.1:0-14218 GCA_032273925.1 Rhynchotus rufescens
CTCTTCTCCAGGGAAAACAGGCCCAGCTCACTCAGTCTCTCCTCATATGAGAGATATTCCAGTCCCTTAATCGTCTTAGTTGCTCTCCGCTGGACCCTCTTTAGAAGCTCCTGATTATTTATTTATTTTTATTTTTACCTTTTCCTTTCTTTATTGGGAAATATGTTTTGCTTATTGATTTTCTGTTTGCATGTTTGTGTTTTCTTGTGGAGCTTGCTGTCTAAATGCGAGAGCAAGTACAATGGAGGAGCAAGGTGGAAGTAGCTTAATGAGATCAGTAAGCTTTTTAGCATACACAATATAAGTTTATTTAGTCAGATGTGGCTTGTTACCCAATATGATCATTTTGTACATTTTTTAATAGGGAAAGTTTTGAAATTTCCGAAGTCCTTAGGTCTTTAGTATATTTATTCACAGTGATGCTAATTCTCACTTCTCATGGCTTAGGAGTAAGCTGGAATGGTGGTGAACCCTTTTAGTATTGTGGCTGTGGTTGCTTATAATGGAGGTTTTGTTACATTGCAAGGATCATCCTTCCTGGTGATATCCAGGCACCTTATTTCAGGGCAGTCCTGGTGCCTGCCAGGGAGGAATCAGATCTTCAGAAGAAAGAGCATCTTTTTCTAAGTGATAGGAAACAAAAAATGCTGCATTATTGAGACAGAAGTTGCAAAGACATGAGATGGGGTAAACAAGAAAATGTAAGTATGAGGCGGTGGCCCAGGAATTCCTTCCTATATTATTATTCCATAATACTATTTTTTTATCAAATAAAAACAGATTTGTAGAGATGGCGGATGTTCATTATGGTCCTGAACAGGACCATTGGAGTGAGAATTTTATCCTGAGATGATTGTTTTGGTCCATCTCTTTCCCAATTTGGACACTCAGAGGTTGTGTTTTGTAGACGCACAGAGCCTGAGAAGCCTGTATTTAGCTGCTATAATTATACGTTACACATTTTTGAAGATTCATCATTGGACTTAATGTATTTTTTTTTAACCATGCTGCAGTATATAACTCTGTTAGGCAACTGCAGCTTTATAATGAAGCAGGAAGCAGCAGTGTCATTATTTTGGCTGATGGTTGCCCTTGTGCTGCACTGCCTTTACTAAGTAATGCTCCACTCAGCTGCGTGGAGCCACTGGTGCTCGCAAGGACACGAGGTTGCCTGAGCATGAGTCATTACCTCAGCAAACCAGGAGAGCTGTGATGTGCAGGCTCAGCAAGTGTTCGTCCCTTGAAGCCAATCAATAATCAATAGCCCTTTCCCTTGGCAAGCTGGCACCAGTCAATGCTTCGTGCATCTGCTGGAGGGAAAGGCTGGGGTATCGGCTGCTTCTTCAGGATCAGCCCATGGTGCCAATTGCTGGGGTGAGCAGTTAGTCTGAAAAATAAGGAAACATTTCTGTGTTGTAGAAATCCCCTTCTGCTATACTTCCTCAAGTATGCTCCAGATGCAGCAAGGACAAGGGTAAGAGAAAAATACTAAAAAGTTTTGTCTAAATGGCAGCAATCGCCTGTAGAACTCCTCAAGATTTTGAGAAGCAATAAAATCTTAGAGCCAGCCCCTGGAAAGTAATTTTTTCCTGAGCAAAGTAGATGGGAACAGTACGGGAACAGTATGGAAAATTACCTAAAATTGAATTTTATGCCATCATGACCTCTTGTTCTTGCCTTTTTTTTTTTTTTTTTTTTTTTGCAGGAGGTAAAGCAGGAGTTGGCAAAGGCAGCTTTCCTCTGTACAGAGATGTGCAGGAAAGTGGCTTTGGTGCCATTCGGATCCATATGGCTAAGGATTCCTTTCCCTTGACTCACATGTCAGCCCTCAGTACAGGGATCTCCAGTTAATAGGTAAGACCATGGGGAAGAGGGAGCTACTTTGTAATAGGCAGAAGTTATTAGAGGAAGTTTTTGTCCAGCCTCCAAGGAGTAGCACTGATCACTGCACACTTTTTAGTTCTGCTATCATAAAAGAGTTGTTCCCTTAGGGACAACATAGTAACAACGAACTTTAAAAGGGCAGATTACAAAACTATAAGGAAAATGGTTAACAGCAGGCTGAAGGGCAAAGAGAAATCCTTAAAAACCATAGAGATCTGCCTGGAGGCTATTTAAGAACATTGTATTAGAGGCACAGATGGTTTGTATACCTCTGAGCAAAAACATAGCGTGTGAACAAGGATGAAGCTCACAGGGTTACGTGGGAGAAAAGTGAGTATAGTGAGGCAGAAAAGGCATCCCTTAAAAATGACAACTGTCTGAGTGACAGGCTAGGAATCATCGTCAGGAGAGTGGAAAGAGCTAGAAAGTGACAGTACTAAGGAAAAGGCTATAGCAGCTGCTGACTTTGGATCCCCAGGATAAAACGCTGAAAACAGTGATTTTAATAAAGTGCTGAGCACTTGCCTTTGAAAACTGGGCTACTCCGGAGGAGATTTCAGTAGAAAAACAGAAGTGTTCTTCATTTGATTTTGCTAGCACAAAACAAAGTCTTGATTAAGACAAAGTAGTCCATAGTATTAGTATGTCAGTTGGCTAAATTTAAGAGTAAGGACGATGCAGCTGATTGAAATATAGTTTCTTTGGGAGTTTTAATTTCACCTTGTCTTAGATTCAGTGCCAAAAATACTATTTTTAATCTTTGCCAAAGAATGTAGAGGTAAAATAGAAAGTCATAAGTTTGGTAAAATCAAAAAGTCTCTATTGGTCTGGAGCAGCTTTGGTCTGAGATGGGTGCTACCTGACAAGGATGTAATGAGGTTTGCAAAGCTTTTCTATGCCAGCGTGCAATTAGACAATACTGCTGTCCTATGTATGAGAACAGGAACATGCTGATTATAAACTAAAAGGGAAATAGACATCTTAAGGATTTTGTAGATGTCCTTGAAATCTGATGGTATATGCTAGAAAGTATCCTGGTGAAATCAGGAGAAGTTATTTTCTAGCTTAATATAAAGAAAAGCAGAGGAAGGCCGGAATAACTATTTTGGGAATACGAACATGATCCACACAGTCCCAGTGGACTGCAGCCCTGGCATCTGGGCTGTTTTACTGTGCCTTGTTCAATTGAAACAAGCAATAGAGCTGCCTCAGTCTCTCCTTTTCTCCTCCAACGTGCCAACTATCTCTAGAGAAGAGATTAAGCATCGTTCTGATCAGTGCTGCGGCAGCAGCGGCAGTTTTGTAATTTAAGGACTGCATAAAATTTATGGAGCACTGAGCAGAGCTTAAATCAATTTTATGGTTTTCATAAATTGCAGCAGGCAGACCGTGTTTGTGAAAGCCACTGATGTTTTAAGCTGTCCATCCAGGGGACAACAACATTCAAAACAAGGTTTTTCAGAAGCACTTGTGGGAATTATGGGAAGTTTGATGGGAATTAGAATATTAAGTAGCTCAATAAAACAAATATTCTGCTATTAATTTTTTATCCCACCAAATTGCTTTAAATATTTGGTAAAAATTAAAATCAGAGCAAGGTCAAATTCAGGGCAATGTTTTAATTGTCGTTCTGCTTAATGTGCATAAGGGACTTGTGCACCCAGGGAGTGAGTAACTTGTAATTTTAGGTCAGGTGAAAAAACACTTTGGGACTTGAATAATTGACCTTTTGGGGACGTGAATTGATCTAATTGACCTTTTTGGGACTTGAATAATTGACCTTTTTCTTACCACAGTCTCTTTTTTTTTTGGGAGGACCATAGTACTTTGATGAACCTTGATCTCTCTGTCTGCTTGACGCTGTAAATAAAAATTACTGTGGCCGCAAAGAAAAGGATCTGCCAGTAGAACAGGAAGAGGATGAACAGCTGTTTTCTTGTGGCATGTTTCAAGACTAAGATAAATATTATTCTATGTATGATAGATGTGGAGAGCGAGCGGACTTCAACTTGCAACCGAGATGGGCCTAATAAAATACAGTTCCCATTTCATGCCATTTTATGTACAATTTGGGCTTGAAAGGGCTTTCCGTTCACTGGGCATTATGCCTCCCAGGATATGAACAGATTGGAGACTTGCCATCGGATTGGGGTAATTCTGAGTGTTTAATTTTGCACATTTTAAACGTTTCCAACTCCTTTAAAAGAAATCATTGCGTTCCAGGTTTTTGCAGCCTGAATATACTAAACATGGTATTAACACAAAAAAACATTACTGAATTCATGAGTTCTGTTTTGGTAGCCTAGGCTAACTTTTTTTTTTTTTCCTGATGTTACTTCATTTTTTTAAATGAAATGACACTGATGGGTACATTAGCCCCTTGCAAGCCTTGGTAAAGTTTAAGGAAGTTGTTTTGAACTCTCCCGGATCTTGTTGCTGAATTCCTAGAGTCAACAATATATATAAATGATGAGCGTGACTGACTCAGCAGCCACTCTGCAGGAAGGGATCTGTGATGGCCATGAATTAAAAAGAGAACCCAGGTCACTGTATGATGAAAGCTAATATGTTTTGGGCTCTGAATAGATGTGTCATGGCAAAGAAACGTAAAGTAATTCTATACTAAATGGTCTGTCCAGACCTTAGCTGGAGTAACCTCTTTTTGTACACTATACCTCAAAAAAGGAAGACCAGTTGGACAGTTCAGTAGCAAGTACTGATCAGAAGTCTAGAAAACAAGACCCTTCAGGATAGACTGAAGGAAAGCGGGATTATACATTTAATCAGAGGAGGGAAGATGAATATGATAACAGTCTTCAAATATGTAAAGCTTGCTGCAGAGAGGAAAGTAATTGATTGTTCAGTGTGTCCACTGGGAATAGGAAAAGAACTAAAGGATTTCAATTGCAGCAAAGGAGATTTAAGGAAGAGATTAGGACAGGTTTTCTAGCCTGATGGTGGTGAAACAGTGAAACAGATTGCCTGGGTTCTGGGGTCTTCATTTCTAGAGGTTTTTCAGAACAGGATAGACCAACATCTGTCAGGAATGAGTGGGTGTAACTGATCCTACCTGAGGGCAAGGGGCTGAATTAGGTGACCTCCCCAGGTCCCTTCCAACCATATTTTTATGAGTCTGTGATTAGAAAGGCCAATGTGATATTCTTGGAGCCCTACTGCTTTTTGCCAGTAAAGCCTTTTGCTTTACTGGCAAAAACGTGCAATAGTAATACCAAGAGTCAGATATAAACTGACAATATCTGGAAAAAAAATGAAGCTTGAAGTTGATATCCCACTTAACACTTGTATGTATATAGTAAGATTGTAACTGTTCAAAGACTAAATTCTTGGAGGTTAAACAACTAAGTCCTTTTGGACCAAACTCTGATTCTTTTAATAGCAGGAGAATCTGTTTCACAGGAGAATCTGTTTCATGTGCAACGCATTTGCTTTACATATTGCAACTTTTTTTTTTTTCCTCACTTCAAAAAGCAGCCCACGTTGTGTTTTAGCATCTAGTATATTCTGGGTGGGAGTCGCTCTCATTTCCCATGCCGTCACACAGTTGGCCCCGTACTTGTTTTCCTCACTCCCACTCCACTTTATCGTGATGTTAGTGCGGAGTATCGCTGATATTGCTGTGAATGCACGTGGCACATTTCTCTCCCTTCTCAGGTGCTGTATATTCCTCCTGCTGCTTTCTGCTCTCATGTTCATTTATTCCTTTTGATAACTTCCATTTTCATCTGCCTTTTGCTGCTTTCCCTTCCAACTACATTTATATTACAAACCACAGTTCAGCAGTTTAGCAACTGGATTCCATCCAGACCTTACCAAATCCCACATCTTTTACTATCAGGCAGAACAGCTTACATTTTCTCCATTGGAGTATTGTAAAAGGCTGGCATGTTTTTTTTGTAAGTGGCCCCCACTCCTCAAAAGAGTTAACAAAAGAAGGTGGCGGGGGGGAGGCAGGCTGAAATGTCTGCATTCCTAGAATTTAATAATTTCTCCAGCTTCGGGTTTTAGTTCACGACCTGGCTGCTGGTTTATGTAACTCAGTGGAACTACGCCAGATTAGCAAAGCCAAGTATTTGGCGCTGTCACATTTGTGATAGGAGGTACCTTGCTGGGGAGAGGCCTGCACTTCATGTGTTTCGGAGATAAATGAAGGACATGCTGCACAGCCACAGGGTCTGTCCAGACAGCACCA
This sequence comes from Rhynchotus rufescens, assembly GCA_032273925.1. Taxonomy (NCBI): domain Eukaryota; kingdom Metazoa; phylum Chordata; class Aves; order Tinamiformes; family Tinamidae; genus Rhynchotus; species Rhynchotus rufescens. The sequence continues at coordinate 6,095 of JAVCKT010008113.1, forward strand.
TTCTTTGTGTGCATTCCCCAGCTTGTGGTGTGTCTCCGAATGTGACACCTCAAGGTGGCAGCTTGCACAGCACCCAAATATCACTTAAGATCACTGACTTAGCACAGGCCTTTGCTTGGGGACAAATTACCCCCCACCTTACCTGTTTCTACATTGTATTCTGCTGTATTCAAAACACTCATTCTCTCTCCCCTGCGGGCACAATACGTGGGAAGGGATCACTTGGCCCTGAAATGTCGTTTCATTTGTTTTGCCTGTTGGTTAATACCAAGATTAAGAGGAGGGTAAGCCATGTTATTCAGATACTGCAGTGGGGATCAGTTCCTGCTTCTTACAGATTTCCTGTGTAATAGTGTTCCACCATGTGCCATAACATGAAGGGAATACTTCTTTCCTAACACTCCTCATTCTGATTTTACCTATCTGCAGTACAGTAGCAAACTTTTGGGGGATTTGGAGTGTCCCACAGTGGTTTTTTCATTTGTGCCTTTTGGGCCATTTGCTTTCTAGCTCTTCCTCCCTCCAACAACCCCAGTAGGGAGGCAGATGTTTCCCAGGAAATCCAGTGGAGAGGCAGAGTGCTTGTGCTGCTGTCTCAGCTCTGCAGCCCTCCCGTGTTTCCTGCTCTGACCTCCCAGCTTCGGGTTAGCAGCGACAGAGACTGGAAGTGGTGGTGAATGGGGCTCCACCACTCTCCTTGAGCGCAGACCTTCCCCCTGCAAGGAATCTTCAGCTGCGGCACCAGATGCTCAGGTTGGATTTGGGGGGGTAAGTGCATTAGGCACATTTATGTCAACATAGTAGCCTTTTCAAGGCACCTTTTGGGGTTTGAGACCCCATGTACACTCTAAAATGTTAAATCTTGCAAAACTTATGCTTTTATCTCAGGTTTGGACTTCAGTGTAATCTTTGAATTATGCCTACAAATATATGAATACCCTAAATCTGTTTCAATGTGTGGTTTAAAAAGCCAGTTCTTGAGTGATGATTTAAAGTCACAGGCCCTTCATTATGAGTTTGAGGCACCAACCACAAGCCAAGTCTGGGGTGCTACCTTATACAAAGATTGTAGTAATAAATTGCAAATGAGTAAGAGATTATATTTTTAAATCAGTTTCCTTCACTGTGCAGCAATTATTGAAATGACTGCAGTTATCACTGATGACTAAGTGTATAAAAATGCTTCGAGATACGGAATTGGATTCTATAAATATGTAATTCTTTTATCAATAATTCTTATAAGTGGGCTACTTTCTACATTCTCCCTTTTGCCAAAACTCTCCCATCTGTTGTATACGAAGCTCATGTCCCTTCTGGATAGCGGTGGATTTGTTGGTATACAAATTAATTTTGTTATTGACTAGAACAAACATTTAGAAGGCAAGAATAGCATTGCTATTCACACCTAAAGCTAATCAATACAACTACAGAAGAATAAGCATTTTCTCTCTGAGTAGGAATTCTTTTCTAAAACCCGTAGGACGGTACCCCTGGCTGCTGTACATGTGAATAAAGAAGTGATAGGCAGCAGCGCTTGAATCCTTCTTATTTCCTGTTACCAAAAGAAGGTTCCAGAGGAACTTCAGTCCTAGTTTTACTTCTCGACATGCTCCAGAAGTCACTGACTCTCAACAACCCAGGCCCATCGCAATGACAGCCACCGTGTGTCCGTCATCAGCTTGTAACGCTGAACACACCAGAGAAGGAAATAAATCCTGAACATGGAAGTGCCTTGGCATCTGCTTGGAAGTCCCAGGTTGGTTTCATAGAATCATTATGGTTGGAAAAGACCTCAAGGTCATGGAGCCCACCCCTAAACCCATCACCCCCATGTGTGTTAAATCGTGTCCCTAAGTGTCTCATCCACACGTTTCTCGAGCACTGCCAGGGATGGTGGCACCACCGCTTCCCTGGGCCGCCTGTTGCAGTGATTGACCGTCTTGTGGCTGGCTGCACAGATTGTGGAAAGATGCTAGTGAGAAGATATATGGTGATGTAGGGTCACATACATCAGTCTGGGGCTCATCTGCAAAGTGGATGTTATCAACACACACAAAAGCACTGGAAAGGGTGCAAGAAAAAAGGTAAGATTAGGGTGGGAAATAAAGTGATGGAGCTTACTGAGCTCCTGGCATATTCCACCAAGGAGTTCCGGTTATTCCTGAACAACTTTTAGTGTTACTCGTACCATTAATGGCATTTCCTCCTCAAAGACAACAAGACCAACTTGCAGGAGATCTGTACTGTCTTGTAACCAAATTCCACCTTAATTTACCCTTGAAACCAGCTGGGAGCTGACAAAATGTCAGAGCAGAAACTGCGCTTTCCTCCAGCTGGCCGCCTCGCTACCGGGATTTGCGGAGGAGGGAAAGCTCGGGGGCCGGGAGGAGGCCGCGGGGGCCCGGCCGGGCTCCCCGGGGCTCCGCAGTCCCGCCGCAGCTTGGGGCCCGGGGCGGGCTGCGGGTCCCGGCGCGTTTCGGGAGAGGGGCGCGCCCGGGCGCCCCTTCCTTCCCGCCCTCGCGCCCCTTCCCGCCCTCGCGCCTGCCCTGTGGGGCGGGCCGCGGCCGCCAGGGGGCAGCAGCGGTGCGGGCACAGCGCGCTCGCCGCCGCGGGGGCGGGAGCGGGAGCGGGGACGTGTTTGTTTTCCAAGGGATTGAACGTGGCATTCCCTTCTCCCAGCACCCTGCGTTCAGGGAATATCACCGCCCCGGGCGCTCCCTCCATCCCCAGCACGGGCTTGGGGGGCGACGTTGGGGCCGCATAGGAGCGGGGTCTCCTTGTTCCCTCCATTCTCCCTGCCCGTCTGCTCCCTGCTTCCCCACTTCCTTGCCTCTTTCTCCTTCTCTCCCTGCCTCCCGACATATCTGCGATAGCCCCAGGGGGTTATTTAATTTGAGCGGGATAAGAGGCTGCCGCCTCCCGCCGTGGCTGCCCTGCTCCTCACGGCGAGGCAAGGGGATCCCGGGCCGCAGGCGCTGCGTATCCCACTGCTGCTCCCACCGTCCTTCCCCTGCGCGCCACGTGTGGGGTGGGAGCCGCAGACCGGCTGGGGGACAAGGGCGGCCAGGGGATGAGATAAGGCTGCCCTGGCACGGCCACCACCCTGTGTCAGGCATCTCGTGCGCCCACGCGGCTTGGGAGAGCCTAAGAATGCAGGGGGGAAAACTGTGGAAAAACTGCCCCTTCCAGCACAGGCTGTTGGTGAAGGGCCGCAGCTTGGACCATCCTATGCGGTTGTGGAAGTGTATTCATGTGAAAAGCCTCTGCTGACTTATGTGACAGGCTTCCTAAGCAGGCCACGGTATAAAGAGGCATAATCCCATTCCTCTCATAATCCCATTCCTCTTTTTTTTTTTTTTTTTTTTAGTGCCTGAAATTTAATACCGTGAAAGTCCAAATCCTGTAAATTCTCTTTGATTGGGCTGGCTGTATTTGCAGCACTTGACCTGCTATCTATTAATATTATTTATAACTTCCCTCCCAGCACAGATGTGCCCCGGACTTTATTAAGCAAAACAATTGGAGTTAAATATTTAGGCTGAAGTGCAATATGAAATGGCAAGGGAGAGGCTCTAATAAAATGTGATTTACAATCTATCATAAAGAGCAGAAGAGTTCAAATCAATAGATCAATATGTGTGGAATTACAAAGTAAAATTTCCAACTGCTGGCTGTTTGATACAAGGATATTTAATTACTAGACTTTGCATACATACACCAAGCCCGTATGTATGGGTAATGCTTTAGGTGTTGCGTGCTGTAGAAATCAAAGTCCACCTGGAGGGGAGGCAGGCTGCCCATATCTCTGAGTCAGACCTGTTGTAGGAATAGGATCTGTGCGCTCCTTAAGGGAGGAAACCTGCAGTGTGATGGTGCAGGAGCACATTCCCGTGGATGTGCTCCTATAGGATGCTGCCTGGCAGCCCACAGCTTCTGCCCTGAGCACCTATGCTCTCCTGACGACAGGAGGACCCTAAGGTTGTTGTATTTTATAAAACATCATAAAACTGGCCAGTGAGTGTTTTAACGTGCCAGCTTCCCTTTGTTCTGTAAATACATTTTCTCAAAGAGAAGTGGGAAGCAACTGGGGCTCTTGGACAAATGCTTAGGAACTTAGACATGTGGAAAGCAAGCCCTTTGTCTGCAAGATGCAGCTTTCCTTCTTAAACATCAGATTTCATAACCTTGAATGCTTTTCAGAGACCTTTGTAGGCTGAAGTGAATAAAACCAAAGGATGAAGAAGCCATTGGGTTTCTCTGGCAAATACACAGGTCAGCACCAGCTGCTGCAGTCCTACTGTCTGTGCTCTTCCACTTGTTCTGTACAAGGTCGACACCACGCACAACTATGCACAGCACAACCATGACCCATAGTCATTCCTCAGGAAGGATAGGACTGGTGAGAATAATGATGTCATTGCTCCAGAACCACTAGGGATGGAGCTATGGAAGCTGCAGTGAGATCTGGAGCGTCTGTCTCATTTGAAACTGCAAATTTGCCTCTCCTTCCTTTGTGCCCACTTTGCTTAACCCTCAAGCTGAACCCTGTTTATACTCCACAGTGATGCCAAGAAACTCCTACTTACTACAGATAAATGAATATTATAATGAAAAAAAAAGTTAAGAATTACAACGAATTATTGGTACCAATAATGAGATTGGGAGGCCCATCTGCAGTGCAGATGATGGGGCTTAGCTTCACTTTCCTTTCCCGGCTGCATCCACACTATCCTGAGGCTCGTCTTGAGTCCCTGTCTCCCCAGCAGGCAGAGGGAGAGCAGCTCTCTGCAGCCAGGTCTCTGTTCCCATGTAGGGCACATCCAACAGGCACATGTGCCACCAGACACACGTGGGGAGGCACCAGACACACGTGGGGGGCCAGCAGAGATCCCTCTGGGGCCGCCCCAGAGGCTGCTCTTGCACAGAGGTGCGGCTGGAACCGGAGAGGCCGGGTAGTCCCATGAATAAAGGTCTGAAGCGCAGGCATCCTGGGGTAGTCCGTAAGCAGGGAGCCTGCTGGTCGTGTGGAGGCCCCTGCGCTATTTTGGGAAGTCCCAATGTGGGGCAGTTGTCCCCCCTCCCAGGGGGGATCACAAACAGGTGCCGGGGGTTTATGAGCAACGGGGCCGTCTCGGATTGCTGAGCGGGTGGGGGAATCCCTTCCCGCTCCTGCATAGCTGGGGAGGGAATTCCAGGGGGCTTCCTGGTATGGAAAAGGCTGACGAGCACAGCTCTGCTCTAACTATAGCATCACCAAGAGGCAAGAGGTGCAGGCGATGGAGGGCATTTTCCACCTCCCTCCTTCCTCTGGGAAGCCCTTTATACCCCGTTCTTTGCACCTTGATTTAGCACGTGGGTGTCCTGGAAAAGAGGCCCCGGCACTTAAACCAAAAATCAGACAAAGAGCGAGAGGAGATTGATTCAGTTCCCCATATTGGCACCGCTGCCCTCAAGCTCCAGGACAAGCGCTCGCAGAATGAGACCCTTCAGCGACACACGCTCTGAACCTCAAGCCCCAACTTCTCCCACCGTAGGCAAAGATACTGGTCCCTGTCATCGCCCTGGCCTGATCCAGGTGCTCCCGGGCAGGAAGCGGGGCTGCAAGTGCCAAGCAGAGGAGAGCGGGAGCCCCGGGTGCCTCATCCACGCCGGCTGCCGCCCTCGGTGCTGCGCTCGCAACGGGGCTGCGGCGCCTGCGGAGCCCGAGCTTAGCGCAGAGCCGGAGCTTAGCGCAGAGCTAGACCTTAACGCAGAGCCAGACCTTAACGCAGAGCCAGCGCTTAACACCTGTGCTCATAAACGCCATGGGCAGCCTCCTCTGCAGGACATGCTGTGGAGGGAAAAAGCGGGATCCTCTCCTAGCTCATGCAAACAGAGCCCCCCAGGTTTCTGAAGCATGTGCGAAAAGCCTTGTCCAGGAATTATTATTCCCCCTCTCCCTTGTCTGTTTGTCAAAAGCTAATTTTGCTTAACAGGGTTTTTAAATCTCCCTGTTCTTCTCCACACCTCTTCTCTTTTCCACCCCGTGGTAGTTCTTTCCTGGACTTTGCACTGGCACACTGTATCAGGGGGTTTAGAACAACGAAACAGGTATTTTACATGTAATTAATTTAGTGATTTGCTCAGCTGCTGACTCACGTGCATAACCTCAATTAACATTAATGGGAGTTATGTAGGCATGTCAAGGCCAGAATAGACCCCTAATAATCCAACATGGAATGTTATTACATTACTGCTGTAATTATATCCTGCGCACATATCATTTCTCCTTTGCTTCATGCAATGCTTTTCAAATGCAGCGGCCGGTCATCTATTATGCCGTGTGCATTAATGCCAGGGTTACGGGCAGCGTGAGCATCTGCTCCTCGTTGTTTTGCTGCCTGTCCGTGAAGGGGGCCTGGAATTAAATAAGCAACTCGCCGGTTAGTGCTTTGCAAAGCTCCAGGTTTCATTTTCGAAGGTGATTTGGGGAACCAGAAAAAAAAATCTTAAAAACAACAAACATCAGCAGAACTCTTGTCATGTCTCCCTCAGCGTTTTATTTTATTTGTACTTGGTGGAATCTGAGCCAATGTGGCTGGGACACCCCCAGCCTCATGCTGCAAGGCAGCGGAGGCTGCATGAATGAAACCTCTCCAAAAGAGGAGGTGCTGGAAGAGTTCCCTAATCTCGAGGGGCTTGGCTTATTTTTAAACTCCTCCTCTTTGGGGGCATTGATTCACGAGAGGGCAGAAGGGCCCTGTCCTGTTACACCAGGTGGATGTGCTAGAGTCTAAAACTATTGTGCCGGCCCCTCCGGGACATCACAGGTATTGAGGTGTTTTGTGTCAAGCTCTCCCTCGCAGCTGTGCAGCACCTGAGGCCTCCTGCTTCTCTCCAGATGGACTCCTGCTCCAACCTGTGTATTTACAGCAGCCCCCAAGTTAAGGCTCTTTTAAAAGGGCTGCCATCAGTTGGGCAGCGTGTCCCAGGCCGGAGGTCCGCGCCGGTATCAACGTTCATTGATCTGCTAGAAAGGAACTTGGTTTCACGGACTTCTGTTTGTGTGTGTTTGTTAAACTGTTTGCAAAAACAGAGCTGTTTCCAAGGTAACCGCTACCTAACTTTATTACTAAAACGGCACTAATTCAAACAGGGATCTCAACCAACAGATTCATGTTAATTTCAAGCTCCATTAAAAAAAATGGAAAAAAAATCAATGCTGTTTGCCAAATGGAAGAAGGAAAGGAATCAATAGAGAAATTTTATTTTCAGCTCTTTAAATGGGGTCCTGTAGATATGGGATAGTGGTTTCTGGGAAGGCAGTAGGGCCTGGAGAGCACTGAGCAATGCCTTTGGAAACCCGACCTTTCCTGGTCACTTTGGAAACCCGACCTTTCCCTGGTCACTTGGCTCTGCATGTGTTACTTGGGTTTGTTAGACCCAAGAAGGCCCAGTTCCTTTCTTTTCAAGGGAAAGCCATATAGCTATTCCCACGGAAAGTGTTAGGAAGTGATTTTCACAAGGTGTAGCAATAATATCACTGGGCCATATCTTTTCCAGTTTGTCACTGTTAATAAATATTCTCATTTCTAAAGTCTGGTTTTGAGGGGGAGAAAAAAAGAGATTTTTTTCTGAATTCTGCCCGCTTCACTATTGTGTTCCCATAAACCAAATGTTATTCTGTTGTTTAACACAGCTGCAAGCACCTTTAGTACTGGTAGTGAAAGATGCTGCTAGAATTCACTTGTGCAAGAGCTGAGTTATTTTGTGATGGTCAATGGGATGTCTCACACTTTTCCTTAAAATAGTTGCTGCTGATGACTCCCAGAGACAAGCTCCTGGGCAAAAGAAATCTTAGAAAGGGGGGTGATAATTGATTTTGCTTTTCTGGCTACACAGCAGTGAAAACAGTGACATCTGTGAATAACAAGGAATCTACCCCAAAAAGGCTATTGAAAAGAGAAAAGAAGAGAAAAGAAGAGAAATGAAAGAGAGAGAGAAAGAGAGAGAAAGAGACAAAGAGAGAGAGAAAGAGAGAAGGAGAGAAAGAGAGAAAGGGAGAAAGTGAGAAAGAGAAAGAGAGAAAGAGAGAAAGAGAGAAAGAGAGAAAGAGAGAAAGAGAGAAAGAGAGAAAGAGAGAAA
>JAVCKT010008115.1:0-11238 GCA_032273925.1 Rhynchotus rufescens
ACTTAAAACAACTTCAGCCACCCTAGATTAGACGTAATTTCTAACAAACAAAAAAACTAATTAAAAAGCAACTAGATTTTTTTTTTGACAAAAAGAAAGATATTAAATTAGAACAACTCTTTTTCTTTTCACATGTTTGAATTTGGTGTCAATTAAGTGATGACTACTTAAAAATAAGCAGTTAAGAGATCTCCTAAAATATAGGGAAGAAGCGGGAATTCCTATGTTAAATTAAATAATGTTAAATTATTATTTTAGTATTTTCTATAATTTATGCAGCAAATCAGTAAATCATTTCAGAGGAAAAAAAAAAGCTGTTTCCTGGTAATCACACCATTTTTCATAATATGTCTGCGCAAACAGTAATGAAGTTTACTGAACTCATTGCTGTATTAAGATGGCAGAAAAAAAGCTAGTCCTAGTGAGCTCTGCCTGGCACACTGGATGGATACTCATGGATAGCCAAACCTGCACACACCAAGTCAACCAACAGTTAATACACTGAGATACCACTTTCTTCACAGCTTCTTCAAGGCCATTTGCCCAAACGCTCAACATTTGGTACCTGAACTGCTTACTTTGCTGCCACTTCAGCACACTGTGTATTTCATTTTCTTCAGGCCAAGCTCTGGCTGGGATGCTCACACACAGTCAGCAGTGGATTATTCCAGAATGATGAAACAATCATCAGCCCGAGCCATCTTCCTTGTCCCTTGAGAAGTCTGAAAATGACAACTGCTGAAAAATACTGATATCAAGTATTTGGCTGGCTCCAAAATGACAAAAACAGAATAAATAAATAATTATATATTAAAAAATAAATACAAATTCCAGCTCTCCTCCCCAAATCCACTTTGCATAATGAATGGGGAAACCTGAACACAAAAGGAAATTTTAGGAAATTTATCCAAAAACAAGGATGTAGGGAAGAACTAAACCATCATCTTAGCTATGAACTCCAGGATCCCTGAAACCATTGCACTTAACAAAGTTGCTGGTGGCGGCCAATAACGTCACCCACTGAGGCAATCATCTACATGCCACAGAAACAGGCCAACAAACAAGATCAAGCTGCCAAACACTTCATCTGCTTTCCCAAAGAGGTCTTTCTAGTAACCAAAGAAACTCCTTTGAATGCCAAAAACCTTTTCTTTTGGGGCTAGCAAAAGGTCTACACTTTGCTGCTGCTTCTTATACTATGCCTAAAAAAAAGTCCATCTCTTGCCTATTATTTCAGTTCATAAACCTGCTGTCCCAAAGCACTGTGCAAAGCTGATATGTACAATTAAACAGTTGCTTTTCACCTGCCAGTAGGGAAAATGACTCATATATTTTCCTTTTATATATGGGCTTTGCCTTTACAAACCCTGGATAGTTCAGCTCATTTAGACTCAAGGAAAAGGGACCTCCCTGACCACGCACACCATGTTATACCAGAAACACCTAAAAAGATCTATTTGTGGTATGCAAAACTGAAAAGCCTGCAATCTAAGGATCTCTCTAGAAGATTAGACTTCTTCAATGAGAACAGTGGATCATAACTGATATGCGCAGTCAAGGCTGCTAAGTGAAAGGTTGTCATCATAACCAACTAACACAAACAAATCCAGCTATTTCCTTCTCACTATGAGCATATAAGCCTAGCACCCTTAGACACTAGTCACTAGGAAAAAAAAACAGCATCTACCTCAGAGACACTCCACACACAAAGATGTTTTAAACTCTTACATCCTGAAGTGTTTCTCCTAAATATTAGTGATTTTTTTCTGAGTAAATACAGGTAATTTGAACAGGAGTGTTATTTTTGAGTAGTCACAATCTAATTGCCTATTCTTCAGTTTCCCTTTTGAGTATTCTCCTCTTCTTAGGCATCAAATATTGTGGTGTAGTTCTGACATTTTAATATAAAATCCAAAATTAACCTTAGGAAGAGAATCCCAAAATGGTACTAAGCCTTCTTGACTGGGAAAATCATTTTCCTTCACTTGAATTAAACCTAACCAATCCTATGGAAGATTTTTTTTTTTTAATGTGATTATGCAAGTAAAGGACTGGAAATCTGTTTACCATTTACTATTCTCCTGAGTAGGCCCACTCTGCACTTTTCTCAGCAGGGCAAAGAAGTCAGTACAGACATATATGTACTTGTCTACTTTTATTTCACAAACTAGCAGGACTACCCAAATAAGTCAACACCAAGTTCCTTGCAAAAAGGCTAAGACATCAACAAATTTATTCCTTACAAGAACACCTAAGCAAGAAAAAAAAGTAAAGAGCCTGATATTAAAATATCATTTAATGTTCACTGTGTGCTATAGCTTCAAAGGAATATGAAAAAAAAATACAGATGGATAATTTCAGTAGACACTACTCCTTCCCACTTTCCTAGGCTTCTTAAATTCCTACTAGTGCCTAGAAATCTTTTGTTTTATCTTTCTAGAGAGGTGAATGGATGGTTGCAAAGGGGCATCTCTGCTTATTAATGAAAAAAAAAACAGGAATAAAATACACACTCAATATGATATTGAAATAGTTAGCTCTACATTCTCTCCCTTCAGATCCTCCCTTCTCTCATTTCTACATCCTCCCTTCAGATACTTACACACATGGATAAGATCCCCATCACTTTTCTCCAGGCTAAGCAGTCCCGGCACTCTCAGCCTTGCCTTAGGTACTCCAGTTCCTCGATCATCTTAGAAGCCCTTGGCTGAACTTAGCTCCAGTAGCTCCATGTCTTTCTTACACTAGGGACTCCAGAACTGGACACAGCACTCCAGATGTGGCCTCACCAGGGCTGAGTAAAGGAGAAACATCACCTACTTTGGCCTACTTACAAAGGCAGCCCTGGAGACCTTTGGATATAAATTCACCCAACTAAATGTCAGATAACAAAACTAAATTCCACTATATTAGCAAAATAGAAAACTTTGTACTATTACCTAAATCAATGAAAAAGAAAAATAAAACAAAGTAAAAGCCTGGCTTCCTTGTTATAGTTACAACAACGACAAAAAAAAAGAAGAGCAGGTCAGAACTAGAACAGGCGCCATCATGCATAGATCAAAGATCATTAGGGACAGTGAGAATAACTTCATCCATTTTGCAGATGCTGAAATAGAGAATGTTATTCTGCTAAAGCCGTAAGTTCATTCACCAGCAAACCAGCGATGAAAGCCATGATGTTCAGAGCGCCAGCTCAGCACTTTAATCCTGGAATCATGATAGTTCTAGTTGTCACATAGCTGCAAAGGTAAAAGTAGATGGTAGAGTGGAAACGGTCAGCTTCAGACAATTCATTTACATGCTAGTCTCAAAGACTGTGCTATAAAGCAGACTGCTGTGTATGCAAGCCAGCACACAAGTGTGTGGCCTCCAAGGTATCATGCATCTGGACAGAGAAGGCTCTGCCAAATGGCTGCACCATGCATATCTAGAGCGGGACCCAAGGGCAGCAGCTCCTCACATTAATGTCCACCTAAGATAATCAGTGCAGCACTAAGCTGGCCTAATGGTTATCAAAGGAAGTGATGAGCAACCATGCCTGACACAAATGTGTAAGAAGGGGCTGAAGAACAAGGACCGGAATTAATAGTATCAGGAGTTAACACATTAGTACGTGCATTTGAATCAGACGTGCATCAGACACCACTCTGTTTCATCTCCAAGTGCAAAAAAAAATGCACTTGAAGCAACATCTATCTAATCCCCCAAAGTCAACATCATGAATCACGTTTCAACAATATTTCTGATGGCATTTGTACAGCAAATGCAGTTGCAGAAAGCACATGCTGAGTTCAAATAAATCCAAAGTTTAGACACTTGGCTGCTTGTCTGTTTAGCATTAGAGTACAGCTGATCATTCAGTAGTCATTTATTATCCTCAGAGCACCCAATCATTCCTGTGCTATGATATTCCTTGGAACATTTTGGCTAGCAACTTCCACTGCATAGTGCTAGTCAGCACAGATAGTCCTGAATTTACTCTGGACAAAATAATGAATACATTTTTTTTTCAACAGCTTCCTGTTGCATGCATAGAGTAAAAAAGTCTTTGTATATTCTGCAAGGGGCAATTACATATTCATCTCAAGTGAATGCATATCACTTAATTCCTTGAAAATGCTAAGGATCCCAGCAATGAGTTTAGGCATGTTGCCTATTGGCATCCTCAGCTGCAGCACAGGTAAACAATCCTGCGGCATTGTATGCTGCACTTCTCTGGCATGAACTGTCAGGGTGTAGGATATAGAGGCATTTCAGAGATACATTTACTATATATCTACATACAGGCAGTACACATAGGCATATCACTTAAACATCCAATTAGTGCCTATAACTGTTCACACATTCATGTCTCTATCTAAAATCTTTAGGGCTCATGGACTACATTTCAGACTTGACAGAGAGGTCCTAATCTCAGAATATAATCAGCTCTCAGAAATAATCAGCTCATTGATTTAGCTAGAGTCACACACACTAGTTAGTTTACAGATTCACCTTGAGGCAATATGATTGCTTTATCTGATGCAAAGGAAGGGATGGCAATATGCACTTGGAAGTTAGTACAGAAAGCAGGATTGCCTCTTTTGGCATACTCCAAGGAACATTTTAAGCATAATGTGAAATTTTGTCCTAGCTAGAAAAAAAAATCTGTAGGAAATCTGGCTTCATTAGTTCATTAGCTGCTTTCAGAATGTCTTGTTTACACTGAGAACATATTGCAGGCATCAGAAGTATTTGCAACAACCCATGCATTTCTAAAAGCTGAGGGTCTGCTGCAACTGTACACCACCCTTCTCTTCCTTCATCATGTGCCCGTAAAGGCATCTGCACTCTTGTACATTTAGCTCCAAGTTATCTGTGCAAAGAATATCCACACAACAAATGAGCAAGAGCAAAGGCAAAAGGGAAGTGCTGGAGGGGTTTATGATCACATGTATCCAGTGTAAAGGGGACAAACTTAGTTCTAGATGCAAACTTTATGAATAGCAACATTCAAATGAAATTCATTTCATTATTATTGTAAAACTCCTAGCCACATGGAAAGAAGGAAATAGTACCCTTCTGGCTCTACAGCTTGTTCATCTCTCTCTCCTTCAATCACGTGAGACCATTAATGCTGGACTTTACTTTTGAGAGCAGCAGCAATGAAATCCAGAGCCCAATGGATAATTTCAAGTCCACTGCTTGACTCTAAGCAGCACAACATTGTTTTAGAAAAAGCTGACATGCTAAATCCCGCAGGTCTTAAATACAGAAAGAAGAATGTAAACATGTAATCTGCTTAAAGTTATTAAAATTCTTCTCCTTTTGTGCTGGACATTCAGCCCAAATTACTCATTTTCCCGAAGACCATTATTGCACTGTGGCAGAGATTTAGGCTGCAGCTGAGACTGGTGACCTATAGTACTAGTCACCATAGGAACACACAAATGAGACAACTCCTGCCCTTGAGAATTATGAGCTAATTAGGGAGAAGGTAGCAGAAAAGATTTTAATATGTATTTATTTTTACTCATCCATATAAACGAACAGTTTTAGGTTCCTCAAGGGGATCGTGCATATTCTAACCATTAAGAGCTTTGATTGACACAGAACTAAGTCCCATTTTGATCATTGCTTAGGTACTAGTGTGAATATTTACAAGGATTCAGTCAGCTTAAGAGTCGGGTAAGCTACCATTCCTTCCCTTTTCACAACCATGGAAAATCCCAGTGCACACATAAATATTTATGTATGTCTGTGCCTTCCTATTTTGACCATTGATCCAGAATTTGGGATTCTGTCTTCAAATTCTTACAGCAAGGCAAAGGGAGATAACCCTGGCACTTCCAAGATGGATCTCAGATCAATATATCCACACTCTAAACCCCATCTATACCAGTAATACCTGCAGCCTACAGGTTGTGCTGTTCAACGTCACAGAGCTTAAATTAATGGTTAATTAAGATAAAGTCTAAATTCTGCAACAGTGAGAGCTGTACATTGATTAATTCATCAATATTGTTTTTAGTCATTAGACAGTGATGTGAGTATTTGAGGTGTTTACAGATGCATATTTTTCTGCATTAATTTTTTACATATTTTTATTAAGTGTGCCAGGCTAAACCTCTGTACAAACATCTGAGATATTTCTGTGCATACATCTGTGATATTTAAAGGAGACATTTTTGTTCAGGAGTGTCATTTTTGCATGTGAGTGAGGACAAAGTGATCTTTAAATCAATAGCTATGTCGAGCAGCAGGAGTGATCTCTTAAGTCACTCTATTTTAAAATCGCTGAACCTTGTAGGTCAGAGACCTAACTTAAATGAGAGCGGGAATAGTTCAAGTTCATATATATATTCTTACATAGGTGCCAGCTCATTTGAAGTATAGAATATGTCACACACATAACTTCGTATCATATATATGTATCATATATAGCTTCAACGAGGAAGAAACTTTTTGTAAATACTATCTTTATATCTTATAGCTAATATTTGATGCTTCCTTACATTAGTAGAATCAGTGTTTTTCCAAGCATACTTGCATTAGTCTCCTTCCAAAGCCTTGCAGGTTGCAAGGTGCTTTGCTAACTCATTCAGAGCTGGGGAGATGAGAGCAGCATCCTGAAGGGCTCGTCCTGCAGCAGCCGTGTTGAGCAGAGGGAGAGGAAACTACTGTTACTGCCTGATGTATTTCTGGTCACATCAAGGGTTAAGTAAGCTGCAGGGCGGCCTTAAATTTGGGAATTATGCCTGGCTGTGCTCCCAGAGCCAGGACCCCAAGCGAAGCAGTTACTACAGGCTCATACAAACAAGGTGGTTTCCTTAGTAACAGTGGCCAACACAACGCAAGCGTGCCTGACAGGTGAGCTTACACAGGGCTCCTGTGAAAAACAAGCA
Source organism: Rhynchotus rufescens (assembly GCA_032273925.1). Lineage (NCBI taxonomy): Eukaryota > Metazoa > Chordata > Aves > Tinamiformes > Tinamidae > Rhynchotus > Rhynchotus rufescens. The sequence goes on from JAVCKT010008115.1 coordinate 6,888, forward strand.
CTGCCCACAGCTGAAATATCACCTCCCGCCAGTGCTCCAGGGAGAGCTGCTGACAGGAACAGACTTGCAAATCTATCTCTGTCTCTCTCGCTGTAGACACGTACACTTGGACATCGAACCAATAAGCTTAATTTATATGCAATGTAGAAATCTCTTGCACACCGCACTTGCAAACTTGGGTCCTTGGCCGCAAGGCAGCAGAAACAAGAGTTTTTTTTAGGAGTTATTGCGGCACACACAGACTTCAGGAGTCTCATTTCTGCTCAGCTAGTGGTTCCTTTTCTGGAGCCACTTGATGATTTAATGAAATCCACTTGAACTGAGAGATTTTCAACAGTTTCTTCTTAAGCAAATGCAATCAATCTTTCCATGGCTCTTCAGGTAAGAGCTAGAAATTGATACAAACTGCCTTCTTTTTTGTGCATAAATTTTGCTTTTAATAAAGAGGTTAAGTGCCTTACAATGAGAATTGAATTAAATATTAAGCACTCTCAATTTTTTTGTCTCTAAGTCTTTATATTGAGCAGTGACATCCAAACACCACTCAGATTTTTTAAAAAAGTATTGTTTAAATATATATATATGTATGTGTATGTGTGTATATACATATATATACACACACACATATATATATATATGTAAGAAAAAAAAAGAAAATAGGTGAGAGATATTTAAGGAGAACCAAGTCAGAAATGGTTTATGGATTTATTTCCAAGTTCATCCTTACCTTCTCCAGAAGACAGCTCTCTAGCCAGGGGCCAGCTTTAGCTTTAGCGAAGGTCCCGTTTATCTTCCTGATGGGCATCCTGACAGGCCACCGACTGACTGTGAACTTCAAAAAACTGTAGGTATAAATGGTAGGACATTTCTTAGTTTATAGGAAAACCATTCTTGATCATATTCGAGATGTCACTCTGGACTCTATTATATGAGCATACAGTGCAGAGAGTTTTCCTGCAGCTTCTTATGTTAAGAAGAGTTAAAAATAGCTTAGTGCAACTCCAAGTAATGGCTTTGGCAAAGCAAAACCACTTTCCCATAACACACTTACATTTCATCAGAAAGCATTTTAATATGTTTTTAGTCAATTGTACAGACAATGAAATAATGTGCTTAATCCACTTAAAAAATTGGAAGGTGTCAAAGCCAAGTTATGATGTTGATATATCAGGGCAGGAAAATTAAGCAAATGATAGGGAGTTACTAGAAATATATATATGTCCCAAAAGTATGTAATACTTAAGACTGAAACAGATGCTATAGACTAGTATTCTAGATTACAATAAAAATACTGAAAACTATAAGTATTTAGGAAAAATATATTTTAAAAAAATCATGATAATAGAAGCAGAACTATGACAATAATATTGTAAACTAAACCAAAAAATAGCAATGTGCATCCATTCTTCTGGAACACAGATGATGTCTGGTTGAGGGTTTGTGGTCAGATGCGGTTAAGAATACAGTTGACAAGATAAACAATATCAAGAATTAAGGGGCCTTTTGAAACTAGAGAGGACAATAAATAACATAAGTGTAATAAGAGTAACAAAAGAGATGTTATTTTAAATTAAAAAATATAAAAAGGATAGATTATGCTATAAAAGAGTCAGGCATGCAAAATAATTATGAATCCAGTGAACTTCCCTCAGCTGAAATGGAATCATGAGAAAATTAATCAAATCCATAACTTATTTTACTTTATGAGGAATTACATAGACGGAAGAGTTCAAGGATTTAAACTTCAAGGCCTACATTCTTTAAAACTTTTCGAGTCTGCATACAAAACAGACCAAAACTATTCAAGGAGGGGCTGAGTACTATAAGGATAACTGCCATAGTGGTAGGGAAACCAAAACAAACCAATACAAAACAACAACAACAACAGAGAAATGGCAAATGCTTCTACCCTGGGGATCATAAAGCATAGAAGAAAAATATGAATCAACAAAAGTTATCCTGAACTAACTCATGCATAGAATATTAAAAACAATTAGCAAAATGCCCATAATTAATGTAAGTTTGGAAGGAAGGAGGAAAACAGGCCATTACACACAGAAAATGAAGTCAAATATATATAGGATCATCAACAAATACTTTGCCTCAGCTTTTAAACAAGAGCAATTCTGAAGATGAGACACAAAGCAAATAGTTCATGGGAACATGAACTTGAACATGGAAATTCTCAAAGCTGATGGAGAAGCTTTATATGCTCAAGTAGGGAGATGGATATGAAAAATCTTCTTTCAAGATTTCTTGGCAGTATTGGTGCACATTCCTGCCAAATCTGTAATCAGGATTTTTAATGATCCATCAAATGCGGAAGGGAAGCAGCACTATATGACTTGGAAGTCCCCCAAAAGCACCCCTCCATAATAAACTTGCAACTACAAGATCACTGATGTGGCTTTTCTAGTTTATAAGGTTTCAAATATGTTTTGAAGATAAAATGTTTTACATAGAGCAGAATATGATGAAAAATGCAAAACTATGCAAGTCTCATCTTTGATAAAATCAGTAATTTTGTAGGTAAAATAAACACAGCAAGATTTCATTTAAACTCTTAACACATGAGCACATGGGAAATTATCAGTTAGCAATAACAGATTATGGTACACATGTGCATTTATAAGGTGAGCAAAGACCTAAAAGAGAAAAACTATAGTAGCTGCTTCTGTAAGAAAATTATAATTATTGAGCTATTGAAGACACTTGATTTTATAAGGAAGAAACTGCTACAAGTCTAATGCAGGTAGAGAAGGCTTTAGTTCCTAGATGCATCTCTCCTGACAATGTCAGCACAAAATTGAGTCTATTCTCAGAGATCTTCAAATTTTTACAGTGCTACAACCCAAGCTTTTAAAATACTTTTAAATCTTGACCTACACTTATAAATAGAGATTTTCCTGCTGAAATTAGTGGATAGCAGAATAAAGGGAACTTAGCAAGAGCTGGGTAAGTAATAAAATGCCCTTAAGTATACCAAATGGCACATTTTGCAGAAATTGTGAAAACTCGTCACCTGGAAGCCATCTGCTAATAAAATCTAAAGAACATGAATTCAAAAGTGACTTTCAAGTGGCCAGCAGAGAACAAAATGTGATCTTAGCACACATATTTCTAATTAGATTTAGAGGAGTATTTATGTAAATACACAAAACATTAAGATATACCTGTTCTGCGTACTGTACTGTGTGTGCCCACTCACAGAAAAGATGTATGCAAACTGAATTATTCAGGAAGAGGTATCAGGATGCCTAAGAGTGTCAACAACCAAGGCTTAAAGGATCATGGCTTGCTTATTCTACCTGTAAAGGCTGAGAGTGCTCTGAGTGCTCTCTATGGATATATCTAGGGATTAAGCATGAGACAGAGAGAAGCTAAAGGCTATATTGGCACATAAAAAAGGGTCACAAATTGACTGAAAATTAAACAGTTTCCAGCTAACACAATATCAACACTTTCCTCATAGGAACAGGGCAAGGGGAGTGGGGCAGAACATAAGAAACCTCCAAATTTTCAAGGTACTGTTTGCTCACATTAAGAGAATGATGTAATGGTAGGTAACTGAACTCTAATGTAGAGCTCTGGCCCTAGCTTTCACACTTCTATGCTACTAAACAGTAAATACTTATGATAAATAAATAGGTATTTGGGTAATTTGAAAATGCACCGCCACAAACATGCAAAGGGGGGAAAAAAAGACTCTCACATTGCAGGCTTACTACATGTAAACACCCTGCAAAAGGAAAAAGCCTTCCTACATATAGAGCACATTTTTCCCCTTGTGGCACACACTACAGAGGTCTATCTCTGTATGAGAGTGATTGCTGTGAGGTAACTCATTAATTCTCTATAAAAACCACAAACTTGCTAATGCTAAATTGGATTTCATTTAAGATCGCTGAAAGTGGAACTCAGATAATTTGCATCTTCATTAACACATTAGAAAAAAAAAAGATTTCCAGCTTATGCTTGTGGAAGGCAATTTATATTCATTGAATAAAAGTCTGAATAGCCCTAAGATGCTCTTTTGTATATAGCATTTTGTATACAGCAGTATGCATCACTTTCCACTAAGCTGAGCCCGACAGTATGTAACTGACTACAGCAGAGCTTTTGAGCAGATGCATCTCTTCAGAACCTTGCGCTGATGAAATCTAAAGATACCATAGTCACTTTGCATGCAAGTTTATCATGCTGCTAGCTATCTGTCCCCATTTTTTAAATAGCAGTTTTCAATTTTCACATACAGGTTCTTGCTCTGAATATCCAACATTACTCCAAAACTAATCTCTAAACCTTCACTTTGTCTTTTAACTAAACTCACTGTGATTCCTTTGGGGGGACT
>JAVCKT010008117.1:0-10052 GCA_032273925.1 Rhynchotus rufescens
TATTAAAAAGGGCCAACCATCTTAATTTTTTTTCAGATGTCATGGACTTGAAGTCAAGACTTGTCATCCTGATCGCTGCTTCAGTAGGGATGTGATAGTGCACAAACATACTGTGTGTGTGTGGTTTTCAAATGCAGATCTCTCCATATATAAATCACCTGATCCAATGATCACAGAAGCAAATGGAAAGACACCTATTTGTCTGAATGCATTTTAGAACAAGTGAGTAACATGAAAATGAAGTATCAGCTGTAATTTATGAAAGCAGAAATGTCACAAACAGCCACATTGTTTCATGTTCCCAAATCATATTTCCAAACTCCCTTGAGACAGACTATTCCTATGGACTCTCTTAATCCAGACTCATTGACCCACTACAACCCTTACAAGTTCCTACCCTTACATTGGTTTATTATAGCAAGCAGTACTTGTCTCGTATTATTTATATTGAAACCACCTTTAAACATACAGGCAAATGATTCATTTTTGCGACAAGCTTCTCGCAAGGACGTGTACCCCTGCTCTACAGGGTGGTACCAGGGGCCCCGGGTTGGCAGTCTATGTAACATGATAGGTAACGCAACAGTTGGGTTGTAATTAATACTAATGCAGATATGTTTGTTTCAGGATTAGGAAACAATCTATAAATGGCCCTGACTTGCTCTGGGCTATTTTACAAAAAAGCAAATACAATAAGTCCAATTTTCTTTCCTACTCTTCTACCTTCACCTTAGTTCTTGACTCTCCCGTACCCTCTCCTTCCCTCCCTTTCCCTGGCCCTGGCCCTGGGAAGTGTCCATGCAGCAACATGGCTTTTAAAACACAGTTGGCAGTTGGTGTCTTTACATGTAGTCCTTAGAGACCTGAACTGCGCCATGTAAACTCTGAAAACACAAAGCTAAAAGCAGTAATAATGGGACAAAACAGCCACCTTGCACATCAGCTAAGACTCCTGTTTCACTAGTAATATCTGCATGGAACGAACACCTTGGCTTCTTATAGCACTGTAAATTAAAACAAATTGGCAAGACTAACAGTAGCGGTAATGCTGCAAATAAGCACAACAAAACCCAGGGCATTTGCACCATATAAATACTGAGAAAAAGTTGCCTGTGTATTTTCAAACAAGATGACCCTGGACAGATTTACACCTCAGCCCAACTCACACAGCAAATTATTTGTATTTAGCAGAAAATGGCTGCAACTACAACAAAGCAACATGGCTAGTCAGTTACGGCCCTTAAGTTTGATGTTAAATATTTACCCCTGAATATAAGGTCCGTAATTGCACACAGCTAGTGAATGCATCTCTACACCTACCTGCACCTCTACCCCAGGAGTCAGGGCTATGAGCTGTGCGTGAGGAGCACAGGCAGAGCTGGGCCAGACTCTGTGGGTGGGTGCATGTCTGTCCAAGCACAGCCACTGGAGACCCTCTGCAGCCTTTACAGCCACATAGAGGTGCTCTGGGAACCAAGAGCCCATATCTACAGCCTCTTCCTCAGCTGTGCATTGCCCAGCCACTTCTGAGGCTCACGTGCCTTTGTGACGGGCATTTTGAAAGAAGAGAAGTTGTCATTAGCCTACACCTACCCTCTTCTCCTTCTTCACTAGGCATAGGAAACAAGTGTGCTCCTCTGCACAGACTGCAAAGCTTTCCTGGCCTGTTCTTCACTATATGTTCACACAGCACTAAGGAATTAGGGGGTTACAGGGGCCTAAAGCAGCACTCGGAGAGCTGTGGTAATTTAAAGCAGTTTTGCATCACCACTAAGTTTGTATCTACATAAAGGCCTCTCCCCCTATTTGTTTCCAAGACCTGTAATCTCAATGCATCAATCACTTCGTTCAGCAAAACTGTCCTTGCAGATAAAATTACAAAGGTGATATCCGCTTCTTTGTAGTGCTGCTATTTGCACACGATGCCCACATTTATGGTCAGAAGCCCACACCACCTCAGCAAGAGTTTATGCTAAAGAATTTCCATGCAAATTACCTGCAGCTGTGTAAGGTCCTCTTCGGTCAGGCAACGGTCTTCTATGTTCTTCAGTTCTGCATTTGCCCATGCATCGACTGTGCCGGATAAACTAAGAAGTTTGTCCCACAAAGCCTGAGCTCTTTCCAAATTATCGCAGTAGTTCTCAGTCTTTTCATTGATCTGCCACAGGATTTACACAAAGAAAACACACACTCAGATTCCAAAAATGTTGTGTTATATTCTAAAAGCAAAGCAGTATAATAAAATCCTGGCAAAATGAAACCACCTACACAAACAAAAAGTGCAGCAAGGGGAAAAAAAATCCCATGTTTCTTCACAGTGAACCGGTCATGGAGGAGATGCTTAAATCACTGCCACACATGTCGCTAAACATACCAATCACAACAGCAGCTTGCCAGCTTTAAGACAGGTTTAGGAAGGAGCCTTGCTCATTAATGTTTATCTACTCTGAGTAAATACCATCTAATCTCAGTATTGATGCCCTGCTTAGATCTGCAGCAGCAAACATTTCTCACCAACAGCACCAGCACTGCAATTCTCCAGACTGTCTCCCACATCTAAATACACTAAAGTTGTTGTAGAAGCCCATGGATTCATACAAAAGGCACAAATTCTGCCTTTCTGCATTTCTCAGAATTGGATTTACTGTTGAGGAGTGCCCATGATATAAACTACATGACAGACCAGAAACATTATGCCAGTAGACACTCTAAAAGCTTTGCTGTGGTAAACACTTGGATTTATTTCCTAGAATCTTTGCCATATTGTACTTAATTTATTCCAAATATTACTCACAAGTCAGAATCAATTACTATAATGCATAACAGATAAGACCACCCTGATAATTTACTTTTTACATACATCCAGCCATCTGTCCACAATGATGTTAGCCTCATTCTCAAATGGTGGTTCCTCAAAGCTTCTCATTTTATTGAGCTGGAACTGAAGGTTTTTGCAGATCTGATTTATTCTGTCTACATCTTCAGCGTGATCATTAAATTCCTCTTTTGCCTCTTCAATCTGTGAAAAGGAGCAAAAGGATCTTTACAGGTGTATTTACTTAAGACTATCCAGCAAAACGTTTTTTAGTAGCTTGCTGTTCTTCTCAGTTTAGAGAAACAACAGCATGACGCAAAATAATCCCTTTTACGTAATGTAATGAGGCCAAGAATGTATCCTCTGCTGTTATATCCCTACCACACTCACAGGAAGGGCCTCCCCATCAGAATAGCAGCATTTTGGTTTGTTACTGGCTGAAAAACAGCATAGTGGGAGCTATTCATGTGTGCTTCTGACTCAGGGATCCAAATAGTTTGCTTTAAAAATAGTAAATGCGAAATCCAAGGCAACACACATCCATACAAGTCAACTCAATCACAGAAGTAATAAACAAAGCAAATTGTCATAATCATTTCAGAACTGAACTACTAACAACAACAACAAAAAGCTTCAATGTTACTTATAAATAGTCATTATTGAATACGCACTGCCAGAAACAGAAATGTCCCTCCTTCCTCCCTGCTGTTTGTGCACCAGCCCGCTTCTTTGTGCTGGATTGTTAAGAGCAGTGTTTACAAACAACACGGAAGCCTGATGGAAATGAAACACTGACCCCTAGTGTTGACCAATTCGATAGGAAAAGGCTCTGGAATTGCGGATAAATGGATGAGCCTGTTCTTTTACAGATGCTGCCAACAATGTGGTACTGGATGGGGACAGCAGGGCAGGACTCACAAGCCAGAGCAAGGCAGAGGACCTCCTCTCCTACCATTTAATAATTTATATTATAGTTTATATTATTTATAATATTTATTTGATATTATGTATATTATTAATTTCTAATTTACCTAACTAATCCTCAGCGCACCAGCACATGCCTGTGCTGTGCTGCAGCTTTTGCAGACTCCAATTCTAAGAGTTTTCATTCCAAAACACAGGGTTAAGAGGGAACAGGGTTGCAACCAGGCAAAGGGAGCTTCCCTGCAGCTGGAGCACAACAAGGTGCTGGAAATCATCCTAGCAAGGCAGGGAAAAATCAATCATCCAAACCACTAACAGAGAGCAGCTCTGAGGAGTAACAACAAATTTTTGTTTGCTTCAAGTAATACTTTAAAGTAACTTCTAAATTGGCTGGTTTGACACCTTTACAAACTGCTCCCTAAAAGGTTTTTACCATGTAACCTTGGCAAAAAATATAGAAGTATTCCAAACAGTACAGGAGAAATAAGTCTCGTGGTTTCCAGGAGGTGTTTTTCAATAAGACCAGATTTTTACCTTATTTTGTCATTAAACCTTTACTTTTCTATTTTTTTAATCCCTCCCCTGTAACAAGACTGTGATTCATTATGCAAAGCTAGAAATCAACTTAAATGAAAAAGAGGAATAGGGTTCCTTAAAGATAACTTGGAAAAGTGAAAACAGGATTTAACATTTGCCCTGAAGCCTGGGCACACCCAAACACTCCCAGAAAGAGCTTTTTCTTTCTGTGTCAGTAAGTTCTCATAACTCACCTTTGTTATCATCCTGTTCAAATTCTCCTTCCCCATGTAGGAAACCTGCTGTGAAAGCACAATCTCTTGTTTCTGGATAATGCTGGTCAAACTACTTTTGCAGCTTTGGTATTGCTTCAGGAGCTCCAGGGCCCTGGCACACTGATCCTGGCTGTTAAAAAAAGACACATATTATTTATTGCCTATTCATAAAAGAGCATCTCAGAAAGCTTGTATGCCTCCTCCTCCTAAATTCAAATATGTGAAAAATTTGCTGATTAGGTTTGGAGGACAAAAAATGGCAGGGATGAAGCACCCCAGTCAGAAACCCAGTCATGCTGTGATATATCTGTTGTGGTAAATGGATAATTTTTGCAATCAGAGATGCCTTTTGCCATCCTTTGTCCCTCTTTTACATTTAACGGTGATGTGGCCTGAGCAGTTCAGGTTTATTTGACACTTCCCACCTGTGGGATGAGCTCTGTCACCAGCAAGCTGAAATGCAGCGTGCAGCAGATGCCAGAGACAAGCCACAAGGGTTCATTGGGACTGCCCAGGCCATCCAAATCCCCCAGGCACTTTTAAAAAGCCTAAGAGGAAGTCCTGGGTCATCAATCACATCTCGTCCCACTCCTCACTGTTAGGCTTTTCCAACAGAGCTCTTTCAGTCTTTTCCTACAAAAGACACTCTAATTTCCATGTCCTTTTCCATCTGCTTTAGTCTGTGGTGGGTTTTTTTTTTTGGCATGAAATTCCCAGCCAATAGAGAAGACCTGTCACTCTCAGTAGCCACCAGGCTTTTCTTTCTGATTCTGATTCAGTGCAATGTGCCACAGCCTACCTCCTAAATGACAGGACTGTCATCACTTGAAAATAAATAAAAGCCATGTGTTTTGGCTGCAAACTTCTATGTGCAATTCTTGGCATTAAAATAGCTTGCAGCACCATAATTACAACATTTCCTACTACATCACCATTCCATTTACTTTGTAACAATTACTTTGTGGTCTAAGACTCTTCTGTTGTTCAATTTTTACAAGCAAGATCCTTATTTGCACAATACTTCAAAATATAATGTTATTCCTTACCATTCAGCAAGCAACAGTTTTGTATCCTCCCATAAACTCTCTGTAACTCTGCACTGTTCATTTGCTTCCTCTGCTTTTTCTTCTTTGCTGTGTCGGAGCTTATTAGCAATTTCTCGCAAAGCTTTCATTTCAGCCGCTGCACAGTCCAATTCCTTTTCCAATTCCCTTAATGATTTTATTCTTTATTAGGAAAAAAAGGAAATGAAATACAGCCTTATATTAAAGTAGGTCTTTGACTCTTTTCTCCAATATAGCTATTAAGTTCCCTAAAAATTCATCCTGAGCTGCATATACTGACTGTATTAGATGACACACTGGTTGTATTAAATGACATCACAAAAAGTGTAATTTAATCTGCAGCTGGTGAAATCCAGTAGTCTGTCAGAGCAGTTATACTGACCCAAACCCTTTGAGAAATGAATCCAAAATCATAAATGTCCACCGTTTCTGTAGGAACATAGCTAATTATCCTGTATTAATATCCAAGTGTATTCTGGACATTACCTATGGTAATGGAAGTATGGTCTCAGAAAAGAAACTATGGCATAATTAAAAATATGAGCAGAGTTTATAAGCTCTTTGTCTCCTCTTTTTTCCTATCTCATAAACAGCAGTTTTGATGACTTGGTTAGTCATCAGCGCCTGTTTGACACCTATCTTACTGAAAAAATAAGATCATAGAATTTAACTTCCTCCTCTTTCTTCTTCATCTGTGCTGCTTCAAACACACAAATACACAGGTGCTTAGAAGGAAAAAAAGAAGGTCATCTTCTCTGGTGACCCACAGAAGCAATCATAAGCTCACAGTTTGTTTCACCAACGCTCTGCAGGTGTTTTAAGATACACTCAGACTTCAGTGTCCTAATGCAAAGGTGCTAAGGGTACCTTGAGTTCACTGATAAAAAAAAACAAAACAAACCTCACCTTTGTTGAATAGCTGGAATTGTTGGATCCTTCAAGCCTATTTTGTCAATCCTGTCATGTAGATCCCGAATGGTTTTAAGGAGTTCGCTATTTTTTGTGGAAAAAGTCTTGTTTAAGTCCTTCTCTTCCATAAGCATCTGTTCAGTTGAGTGATCACAGGCCTCATTTAGCATTTCAGATAAAGTCAGAACAAGTTTTTCACAGGAAGTTTTTCTCCCATGTTCAGCATCTTCCAAACAGATATCAACTCTTTTCAAGCGTTCATCCAAACATTTAGCCTCTTCTGCCATACGAGAAAGGTCTTGTGCAGCCTCCCTCAGTGTCTTTCCTTGTGTTTCAGGTTGAGCTGAGGGATCTATAGGATGTTTAATGGAAAACTGAACCTTCCTCAGTGAGGCCATAAAACCTTCCAGATCTTTCAAGACTGTTTCTCGGACCTGCATCTTTCGGCTCATTTCTTCAAGCTGGTTTTGATAATAAATCATAATTTTACTTGCTGCTTGCAGATCTATTGGATTAAATTCATCCCTTGCTGAACTGTCTAGGTGTTCCAATTGTTTGCACACTTCAATCTGATTTAATATGGATCTCTGCAGCTCCTGAAATAGCAAGAAGGACCAACAGTGTCAGCGAGTGAAAGACAGTAACTTAACCAAGGCTGAGCCCTAAAAATCTTCACAGAGAACACTGATTCAGATGGTAAAACACAGGGAAAGAAAAAAAAAATAAGGGCCAATTATGGCAGCTGTAAATTCTTCTGAACAGAGTATTATGATATACAGAAGCTGAGAACAAAGCAACTCCAGAATGAAGGAAAGTCATCAGCAAGAAGGAATGTTCATGACTGTGCTCTTTATGGTGGGTCCCACTGAGGCTCCCTGTGTCTACAGGAGCAATGTCTTTTAAAAGAAGTGGAGTAAAATACTATTAAGAGCTAGACGCAGTGAGAAGTCTTGTAACAGTGAGAAGTAGCACTAAGTTTTGTAACTCTTTGCCATATTAGCAACTGTTCTGGATGGTGGATGGTCTCTGCATTTCCCCTTACCTTTAGCTCCCTATATGCAAGATCACTGTTCATCAAATTAAACTGTCGGATGTCCTTTTTGTTCAGCCGCTGATCTAATTCACATAGAAGAATGGATTCATTCTCTATTGGCAAAACAATTTCCAAAGCAGTTCTTAAAGAGTTTGTTCTGCAAGAAAGGTAAAGAAACATCTGCTGGAAAAGCATGTTTCTGAAGAAAGACACAGGGCAAAAAGCAATATGTCATTGCGACTGACTGTCTAATAGAGCTAGGTAATAATCCTCCTCCTCTTGAAGCCAGCGGGAGTTTTTTTATTGATTAATAACAAAAGCAGGGTGAACCACAGTGAATTTAACCAGAAGGTTGAAGGAAATACTGCTAACCATGGGAACGCTACACAGTGATATTACAAAGACCTGGCCCTGAGCTGCTTGCAGAGATTCACACCATCTGCAAAGGATGTATATTTATATTAAGATAAGATTAATTTTATGTGGTTAACACATGAAGACAGAGTTTAAAATGTGCATTTCCTATAATACACACTATTCCCTTCACAATACCCACTTCAGTTATATTACAATCATCTGTACTTTAGCGAATACCATGCAGGATTATTTTATACCTGGCACTTATAATATCCTGAAGCTCTTTCCATTCTCCTTTCAGTTTGTTTCTTGTTTCAGAGATAGTAGCCAGCTCTACTTCATCCACAAGATTTTCTAAGGTAGATGCAATGTTTTCCAGTTGTATCCAGCCAGAATTGTTTTCACTCTCTATGATCTAGAAGATATACAGAGTTAAGTGAATTAATTGATATCATATTTTATAAAAGACTCAAAAGATTCAGAAAAATTCCATCACAAGAGTTATTGAGGACAAACCTGAAAATATACTTGTAGTTAAGAGTATCTATTGCTTTCTTTTTTTAAAGCCTACATTATCATCTGCATGTAAATCTCTACCATAATTTTATGACAAAATTTTCCACATCAAATGTATGTCTTAGGCGCATTTTTAAAAAGGTTCAATAAGTACAGACTGGCTATTTTTGCTGCAAGAATTTTAAAAGAATAAAAACAACCTTAGAATTGAACCAAGTTCTGCATCTAGTTAACCTGTGTGCTCACAGGAAGGACTTGAAAAACTGCAGTAATGAACGCCCCGACACCAAGTGTGGGCCCTTCTTCTACAGGCTAATCTCTGCTTCTGGCCACACTGGCACAACTGAACCTTGAAGGGGGAATTCACACCTGCCTGATGCACAACCCTTGATTTCCCTCTATTGCTAATAAAGTGCCAGCCCGCCTTACTCTTTAGCAGTATGTGTAACATATAGAAGGTGGGGGTTCCACAACAAAAAACAACAGTTCAGGCACAGGGTATGTTTTTAAGAGATGAATGAATAGTTACCTGTAGTTCAAGTAGCTTATCCTGAAGGCAGGATGTGCCTTTTATTTCTTCAGTAAAACCAGAGGCGACTTTATCTCTGCTGATTTGTAGAAGTTCCGCCAAGTTACTTCTTTGATTCTTATAGCTAAAGAAAAAGGCAATGGCTTTCAGAAGGAATATTGTCTTTTTCAATGGGATGTAATACAGGCTGGGAATTTCTGACCAATGCATTACCATATAAAATAGGCATAGTCTACTACAAATGCATATTTTAACTCCAGTCCCAAATTAATGGTCACAAAAGAGCGATATAGAAACACTGAGAAAACTGCTCTGCTGGCAAATTTTTACGTACTAATCCCTTCTTACAATCCGTAAATTCAGTTTTATGCATGTAAAAAAGTATCAGATCGCCAAAAAAAAAAGAATTTTTTTTAGTTTCTCCAATTTCTACTTTTTATTTGGAGTTATTAGTAAGGCAAAGAAAGGCAACAAAAGAGGAGAAAAAAACTCCAAGCTTTTTTTTGGAACACCAAGTTCCAAGTACTCTTGCTACAAAGCCCTAATGTTTGAAACATTTAGCTACTATCTTGATTCTTTAACAGGGTAATAGTAAATGAAACATAGTAGAATAAGAAGGGAGTTCAGCACAGCAAAAGTGCATCCTTCCAACTCATTTGTAAGTCTCCAGCATGGTATCACCTCTTCATATGAAAGCCTTTTATCCTATAAAAAATTACCTCTCTAGTAAAGCTGGTAAGGGCAAATCACTGTCTTCCTCATACTTCTTTGCACAGCTTTCTCCATTGTGATGGGTCACATCTGCTTCCCAACCTGTACCTGAACCAGGTCTTGATGTCTAAGCAAAAATGAAAAGGTAGCAATGAGCTCTGCGTTGTAGAACACCTAGTAAAACATCTAGCAAAACGCTGAAATGTAAAACACCTACTAAAGATCAGTAGACAACTGTGAAGCCCTGAAAGAAGGAATCTCTTCACATGAAACACTCCCGAAGATGAGAGATTCTATCCATAGACACAATAAGTATGCTGAGTGCCACACTGTTATCTGTGGCTTTACTCCCCTCCAAAGAGTATTTTCTCTCTCTTAGCAACTGTTTTTTTTTTTTTTTTAA
>JAVCKT010008120.1:0-10749 GCA_032273925.1 Rhynchotus rufescens
ACACAAGTATGTTTTATTTTGTTTATTTTTAGTCGCACATGTTTTAGGATATCCTGATTATATGGTCTGCAAAGGTCTTAGTCAGTAGGAGGCTTTTAAGAAGATCAAGGCCTTAGGAGAGAGAGATGACTACCTGGCATATGTGTCTTGACTTAATGACTGTAGATGGAGAGAGCAGAAAGAAACAAAATAATTTTCAATGAATTTTACACATAACCCAGCATCCGACAAGCACCTCAACATCAGCAGGTAGTTTAGTAACTCATTACATTACTTTGAGTAGCTGTAAATTACTGTATATTCTAATGGCTCTTAAGCAAACCTCTGGAGCTGTTTTTTTTTTTTTTCACCATTAACAGAGATAACATCATAAAGGTACAAGAGGGAAGACTGTTCCAATTAACTTTACAAATACACAAATCTTACTTCAAATGAAAATGGCAACAAGAAAAACAGCATGGTTCTTTCTAAATTTATCTGCATTGTTTACAATGCTCTTCTTTAATACTGAAGATCAGCAAATAGCAATAACATCTATTTCTTTTGTTCATTGGTAGTGTCTGTCACCTCAGCGTTCTGTGCTTGGATATGAGTGAGTATTTTTTTCTGTGCGATTCTCTTGTCCCCTTGCACTAAAACTATAACACATTTAAGTAATAATAACACATGAACTTTCCTATTACAGCCCCTATAAACTTCTCTCATTCTCACTGACTTCCAGAAAAGAGAATATCCTCTAATGCAGAACTTCTTCCTTTTATTTGGCAAATTTGTTAATTTTCTTACTGAGGCCAGAGTCTGAGCAAAAGATTTTCACACAGAGTTCAAGCCTCCCTTTCCCATGAACTTTGTTTCTAGAAAAAAACATAATGATATTGCTAAAAATTCCAATAGCATGTAGAAAAGGATAATTAAATCAGAATGGGATTTCCTTGCTACGGTCTTGGGGACAAATACAGGATGGCTGCCACTGATATCTCTGGTGTGCAGGTATTTACAGACAACGTTACTTTACTCATGAGAGGGCTCCTATTAAATGCTTACATTTATGCAGGCAGTTAAAGTGACAAATAGGGAACTGTGGTTGCAGCTGAGGCCTTATTAACTTTACTTATGTTTATGTTCATTTCTCTGTCTTTATCTAAATAGCAGTTATATTTATCTATGGTCCATCAGAGGCATTCTTAGTTTACTGATTTCTTCTTTAGCTAAAATTAGGCAGTGGAAGAGGATTTTTTCCTTAATTATTATAGTTTACAATGCTGGAAAATATAAAGGGGAAAGATATCTAAGAAAGATAAGAAAGTAACTAAATGTTTTTGAGTTTTTTTACATGTATTTTTGAATACACATTCTATCCCATCTGCTTTCTCTTAGAAAATAGGAGTACAAAGAAATTGTGTCTCTGCTTACACTTTATAGCAAAAGTGCAATTCCTAAGATGCTTTGGTTTGAGTATCTATAAATTTTCAAAGGATCATTTGAGGGCAAAATTGGTTTAAGGAAGTAAGTCACACAATCCTCCTTTTGGAGTCAGCAGCAAAACTTCCTCTGCTCTTTAGCATGCACTAATGCACAAAATATGGTGTAAGTTATTGCGTGAGTTTGACCTGGGAGTTTCTTTCACTGTCTCCAGTGGGTGCTCCCTGGCAGCATGCGACGGCCTCCTGTGTTTCCTCTTTCCCACAACTCTTCTCTCCATTTACCCTGCCAGAGATACTGGCAGAGGCAATGGTGTTATTTTAAAGCGAGGTTTTCCAAAATCCTTCATGCCTTTGCAATTAAAGGATAACTTCATTTATAGTGCATAGCTTCATTTAAGTCCTCCCAATGAACTATGGAGAGGGAATTGAATGAAGAGGAGAGTCAGTCAGAATGATGTATTATATTCACAAAAAAATAAACATCCCAAATCTATATGTTATATATATATGTATAAAGTTACACTAAAAGAATGTGAAATTTGAAAAATCAAATGCTTAGAAGCTTGGAAAAGCCATAATAAACATTGCTTCCTAATGCCACTTCAAATTAAATCTCCTTCTACGTATGCAATACAGTTCTGTTTTTAATAATAGCTTTTCATACTGTTTTCCCAAGAAATTCTCTTCATGGTTCACTTTCTGCATTGCCTTATCTCACTTGTCTTTAAACCTTCCTACTTTTTCATTCATCCCTACTTTTCAATCTTTATTTCCTGCACATCTCTGAAACCATTGAAATCTCCACCACACTCCTGTCTTTTTCTCTCCCTCTACTTCCTTCAACCTGCTTTCTCACTTCCTCTCCTATCTCATGAATATTGGCCGACCTTTCCCACTGTCATGTAGCCTTCTCAATTGCTACTCAGAAACCTTGTTTCATGCCTGCAGAATTTGTCTTTTAGCCTCTGCTGTGACTCCCACAGTACCTGCCACTCCTGAGAAGAATTAATTCTTGGTAAGTGTCAGAGAATATGAAGTTGTTGATGAAGGTCAGGATCGCAAGGGCTGGGAGAGGATGCAGTATCAGCTAATGGATGCAGTGCTGAAGTTAACTCTTTGCCTCTTACAGTTCCTTTTGATTGATGGTAATAAAAGAGTACACTACAGTTTTTCTATGAATTTGAACTAACAGAAGAGTATCACCTTGACAGGCAGTCATTTGAAAAAAAAATGTTCAAAGTAAGAGGAATTACACTGAAAACTGAGTCCTGTACCGAGACATCAGTGCATGTCAGTGTAGGATCTGGCCTAAGTGAGGCAAGGGGAAAACCAGTGAAATGGCTGACACTCAAAGCCCTGTCAAAAAAGACATATTTTCTCTATAAAGCCTCTTGAGTATACAACCTTAGGACTCACTCCTAACAACAGAAGGTAAAAGATTTTTAGACAGACGCCCAGGTTTAAAAATGACAGTGTCTCTTTAACAACTTTCACAACAGTTGGAGAATTTTATGTAGGTGGGTGGATTTGATGCTAAATGGTTAAACCTGTTTTAACTAAGAACCTATGAGATCTGAGATAAAATCTTGTCTGCTGAAGAAATTAACAGCAACTAGGAACACAACACAAAGGATAGGCCTCTTTAATTCATCCAGACTCAAGGAGGACCTTCTTTTCTGTACTTTATATATATATTAAGTACAGAAGTTTCAAGTTTCTAATCTCTCTCTGTGGCAGAAAAAAATGTTTCCACTTGTATAATACAGGAGCTATAGTCTGCCACTGGTCAAAGGGTTTTGGAAACCTCTACTACATGGCTGCTGTACTGAGGAGCTAGACAGCTATATTATGTTATTTCAATACATCTAATTTATATCCAATTCATACCACCTCTCATACGAACTCTCCCTGGCTTATGATTTTATAGAATGTCCAGGTGTTGTAACTATTCACAGACCTGCTCTTGTCTGCTCCTGGCGTTTCAACCTTGTGCATTGAATGAAACCTTTCTCTTGAGCTTTTGAAATTGCAACTTTTGTCTCCTAATGCTTCTTCCCACTCAAAAACCTGCTTTGTTTGTCCTTCCTCCCCCCTGCCATTCTATAAGTTGTTCTTTCAACCCATGTTCAAGCCACAGCTCACTCTTTTTCTCACATTTTTTTTTTCCAATTCCGCAGCACTTTCAGATCTCTCTTTAGTAATTCTGGTTATGAATAGATCAGAAATAAAATCTATAGCTATTAATGCCCATATGAATGTCTGTACACTGATAAGAAGTCCCCTTATTTTTGTTATTACATAAGACACAGGTTCTGCTGTGCCAGGCACATCTCTAAAATCATGGAAGGCTGTTTCTGAACTTGCAAATTTGGTAGGTCTGCACACATATTCTCATTAATTAGAATACATGACCACACAGTCGCAATATTCATGATTAACTAAAGTTCCCAAAATGCCAGTGAGGAACCTATTGCATGACAAGTACCCTGCAGAATTTGTATCTAATTGAGAGATTTTCATTTTCTGTATTTTACCCATACCTTAAGGACTAAAATAGCTGCTTTCTTCCAATTTAAGCCATAAAACATGGACCACTATAACATATTTTGGTTCCTCTCTTGTATTTTAATTCACAAGGACTGAGAGAATGACTTTGTGTGATAATAGTAAAATTAAGGATGAGAATTAGCGACATTTCCTCATAGAAATTGTTTGTCTAGTGAAGACAAATTTTGGGACAGTCTCTGTTAATGCTTTAGGCAATATTAGCTGTAGCTCTGTGTGTAACCAAATGGTTACCACTGGTTGAACAGGACACAGGCATATTGTCTGTAGTTAGTACTGAAGTTGATAGTCTAGTTAAAACCTAAGCTGTAATTTAACCTATCATCAGCCAAAAGAATAAAGAGCTGCTGTATACAGTAACTTTTGTAAAAGTCAGGTAGAACAAACACCACCAGAAAAGGGTTGGAAAGTATCCCAACAAGTGGGAACATCTCAAAGCCAATTCTGTCCTTACAAGCAACTGTGCTACAGGAGGGCTTGTCTCCCACATGCAGACTGATATGCATTCCTGCTGTAGCAGGTCTTTAATTAGGCTCTATAAAATGAACTGATTAGTCTATTTAATATATTTACAATATGTTTTAAATCCAACTTTTTAATCAAATAATCTACTTCATTCATCTGCTAGTCCCACTTCCAAGTCATTGCTGGTACATCTGTTGAATCCTAATTACTGCATAATTTGAGAACCTTTGACTAGAACATATGGAAGGGTGTATATTAGAAGCAGCATACACTTGAGAGTATTAAAGCTAATCATGATTTCTCTATTTCATTTTGGATTATTTGTTCTATAGTCTTGTGCTATTTCACATTAAAGCCTGCCTCAGTTATGTTGTACATCTGTAGAAATTCCTTTCTAAATTTGAAAGAAGTAAATGGTATATATTTAAATATGGATATTGCTATTATTCTATTTTGAATGTAGAGCACACCAGTAGTTTTCATGTAGGTGAGGAAGGAGGATTTTTAACCTTCCATGCAGACCAGATGTAATTTCTACATCCCAAGCTTATTTCAAAATAGGATGGCCATCAAATCCATCCTTTTTCAGGAAAGTTTCAGAATGAAAGAAGCCATTATCAGGTTTTAAACAAACCAGATATATGGAGTCATGATTTTAATGACGATTGTAGGAAAAGTAACATTTCTGAATATTGCATTACTCTCTCAATTGTAAGGAAACCTTTGTAACTCACTGCATCCTCTGCTCATAGAATTTTGCTGAGAAGTGATACGAGTTTTCCTCTCATAGATGGGGAATGCTGTTGTTGGTTTTACTGTGTTACTCTTAGAATATTTTAATATCACTATCAGAATATGAAACCCATTGTGGTGTTCTTTACAGATAAATATGTTAACTGTATCCCCACGCAAAGAATGGAGAGCTTGCAACCCTGGTCCTGCAAGCTGCATTAGAGGGATAGGCCCAATATCCTACAGTTTCCATGGAGATTCTCCACTGCCATTGAGGACAGATCTGCACAGAGCAGCTTGGCAGGATCAGGCTCAAAGTTTGAAAAAAAAATCCATGTCAGTTAATGAAAAACTCAATTATATGTCACATAACATTAAAAATATGTCAGGGACAGAAAACAACTCATGAGACACCTATTATCGAAAGATATTTCCAATTACAAATTGCAGCACAGCTTGAGCACCTGGGTTATTCATGTACACTATCCCAAAAGCTGATTACAACATCATGATATGAGTGATACAATGACTAACACAGTATCAGTGCCGCCATCTCCCACTCCATTCTTTCTGTATCAAGTAAGTGGAAAGTGTTTAATTAGAAAGCTTTCAGTATTCATTTTCCAGCTTAATAGGCTTTTCTAGTTGATAACAACCTTATTATGGGTTGAGAATAGATGCCTAGCCAACCCCAAAATATCTTCTTCCTATTCTTTTCTTTCAAGAAAAACAAGCAAAAGTATTTTCCATCCATTGAAAATTTATTAGATTGTATTCACTTTAATAGAGTTGTGTCAGTTCAATTAGTGTAAGGGCAAGAAATCTTAAATTATATTCTGGTTTTGTGAGTGCACCATCATGGATAGAAACAGGAGGATTCCAGACCTGCAGATACAGCTTTGCCACTGCTTTTATGGTAGCATTAAGCAAACGTGTTAGCCAGTTAATCCACCTGCAAAAATTCTTTCTTGTATATAGTAGTACTTAATCAATGAATCAAGTTCTGAAGGGTTATTATTTCGTATACATACTCCAGTTTCAGTAAAGTCACTGGTTCTCTATCTGATAACTCTTGAATAAGTTATAGGTATTATAGTCTTATTCCAGACTTCCACTTTTCTAAGTACTTGGCTTGACATGAGAGTAGAAATGAATTACTCCAAATAGATTTTGAAGCATCTTGACACAAGATTTTTGTTCCTAACAAATGTGTAGTGGTAGCTGTGGGTTTTATATCTTTTATATTCCAGAAACTTTTCTTTGCCTGTCCTAATGCTACTGGGGAAAATCTGAGGCGTGCTTTAGGCTATCCTTGTAGGTAAAGGCAGAAAAGAATTATCACCTCCAATTTGGAGGAGGATAATATAGTCTTTCTTTAATAACATTTTTATCAGTTTTGTTTGATTTGTTTTTATGCAGTTCTAGTAAGCTCTGCAAAGTGTAAGTTTAGCTGTAATTCTGATTGCTGCCAAGTATGATCACTGCTATGTGAAATGTATTTTGGGGTGAGCACCCAGCAGTTACAGTCCCCCAGCTGATACCTAAGAGTATCTGCTAAGTCTCAAAACATGTGAACGCTTTTCAGATTTGGTTCTTGTGTGTCTGAGGATAATTATACTCAAACTTTGCACTGAAATAGTGAAAAGAAGACAACGACTCTCATTTTCTCAAAGCAACATAGGGTCTTAAACGGGTTGGGAACAGATGGCTTCGAGCACACCTTCGCTTGGCTACCACCGCGAGATCACAGTTAGAACCAGTGAAGCCAGAGAGACAGTTAGGCAGATTGCTTCCTGACATCAGGAACAGAAAGTGCCGTTTTAAGGATAGGAATATCTTTTTTGCTTGGCTTTTCAGTTAATGATCGAGATGTAGTATGGAGATCATTTTCCCCATCTTAACCATCTAGTTTCAAACTTCAGTGCCTGTGCTCTTGCAATGCCTCTTCCAGAGCTACTGAAATGAAATATATCCTGTAAAGCCAAAAGGAAAATATTTGTGCTGGCAGGAGCTCACCTGCCAAATTGGAGTGTAGGGAAATACATATTCCCCTTTATCCCCTTTGACAAAGTGGGGCACAGTCCCCTTTCTTTTGAAAATCACTTCCTATTAAAAAAAAAAAAAAAAAAAAAACCAACCAAAACCAAGAAACAAAGAATAGCTTTCATGCTACTGTGTTTCCTGGGAAAGTTTTGTTTGACTACAATGTCACAGATGCACTATTCTGATTCTGATAGTAAAAATAGGGAGCGTGTGTGTGCATTGGAAGTAGAAGGGAAGAGAGAACAGTCGTCAACACCTCCTTCACATTACTGTGAGTATGTTCAGCCTTACATTCTCTAGCAAATTTTATAATAGTCCTACCAGCACAGTGAAAGAAGTACAGTCCAACCCCCTTTTTTTTCCTTCTTTATTTTTATTTTTTTCATTTTGTATAGTTTATCTCATAGGAGCGCTTTGTTTTTAAGAAAGCAGGGAACACAGTGTGAAAGCAAGGAACATAGTGAGCAGTATTCACTATGCAACCTGCAGCTGTAAAGTTGAACTACACTAGGATATTTCCTCGAGTCTTTTTTTTCTGATGTTATTGTAATGTTCAGTTCTCATTCTCGCTATAAGGAAGGTAAACATATAAATAACAATCAGTGCTTTTCATGTTGTTATTACTCAACATGAGAAAAAAATGATCTTTAAATGTTTGGAGGGCTGTTCGATCTTTTATCTTCATCATAAACTGCCAATAGGTCAAAGTCGTACTGCCTTTCCTAATAAACAAATTTATACTGTTTGTATTGTTTGAAGCATACTACAATAGATATAATTAACTGTATTCTGAGGTGTACTATTTTTCAGCAATGTACATGGGCTGTTAAAACAATACTGCATAAAAAGACTGAAATAGTCTCATGATTCTGGGGGTTTTGCTGTCAAGTAAATAATATTTGTGAATAGGATATAATTATATATACACAATTTCTTGATCTTGAAATTCACTTTGTGCTAATATATCTTCCAGATACTACTCAGTAGCTGCGATTTTTTATTGCAAGGTACATGTTGCTGAGTCTTGCGTGCTTATTGCAAGTGTCATGTCATTTAGTATTTCCCTTAAATCTCTAGTTTATGAGCTAACTTAATAATGAGATTCAAGCTTTTCAAAAGAAAAGAGAATGGAAAGGAAGAGGAAGAAAATCCTAATTAAGTTCTGGTGGAGAAAAGCTTGTGAAAGGTCTCTGTGATCCTAAAGGCTTACCATAAAAAGTCAATTATGTGAACTCCCATTTTTTAAGTCATTGTTTTCAGGCTAATCTAATGATCAGCTTGGCTTACCATTTTAACAGCTGCATCTTTACTGACACATGCAGAATTATTCATAAGGTTGACATTAGCCTATGCCAAGGTAAGTAACATGGGTTCAATTAGGTCTTTATGAGCCAGTCTTACGCATACTGCAAACACAGCCTTGCTATTAGTACAATAAGTATACAGATACAGCTTTTGTTTGCATTTAAAATACTCTTTTTATTTGTAATTCAGTTTGCATATAGTCTTCTTTGGGTAAATCAGGTCACTTTGTAATGTCTATTTGTGTGATTTTAAAATATGCCTCTATAAATGAAACATAGTTGTTTTGAGCGTATAACGGTAGCTCGCATATTGTTCTCTAAGTTTTAGATTTATGCAAGTCAGATTGCTTCCTGTGAATATATTAAACATGCATTAGTCTGTACAGGAATCAGAGGTTTGTTTTTCCAGAAAATTTTTTTTTTTGCTGCTGTTTTTGTTTGCATTCCTCTCCTTTTGGGATGCATCCTCTGCAAAGGCGAAGAGCGCGGGCGCGCGGGCCGGCAGTAGTGCGGGAGCCTGCTGCATCAGGGCTGTCTGCCTGACCTCCCTCGGCAGCCCTGCGCAGCCCCGGCTTTGATGTAATTATTCCTGAACGTGCCAAAGCAGTACTTTCGGAAATAGCCCCGGTGTCAAACATGATGAATGACCGATTCCGTAATGCCAGGCCCCGTGGTAATTCCTGCGGCGGCTCCGCGTGCCCTGCGCTGTCTGCGAGCCCCGGGCAAGGGACCGTGTGGCCACAGCGAGTGCTGACCTCCTCCCGTCTGGTCTGCATGATGGGGACATTAGCCTCCCTACAACCACTGGATAACACACACATAGACAGATATTTTTTTTTCTAAATAAGCTCTAAAACATGCTTTCATGTGAAAGACTTTAAAAATCTATTTCTGGTAGTTCTAGAGTCTTTTCAGGAGTTGCATATGAATATTTAAATGTTCTTTTGCAGGAATAAATTTACACAAGGACTTAAAACTCCCTGTTCCTAAAGATGGTGTCCAATAATTTATTTGGACTGTAAAATGAGATTACTATTTCATATATTAACTATATAATTTATACAGTGTTTATACAGTATGTATGTGTGTGTGCATGCATATATATATTTATATGTACATGTTACACAGATTCCACTTTCTCTGGCAACCCCTGTCTATCTGTAGAGGCTCCTCACCAGACTTCCTTCCTTCCAGGGCTGAATGACATGTGGGCTCCATCCCGCTGGAATACGTCTCAGTGCTACAGTGGGAATTTCCAGCAGAGCGACGTGGAGCTGATGCAGCAGCACCTCTCAACAGGCGCCCGCTCACCGTGACGCTGTTGCTAATTATCAAAGAGGAATCCCATAGGCTTAACAGATAAGTTATGCATTTTATGTTGATGACTCACCTTCACCAATAATGCAGTGTAAGAGTATATATTGTCTCCTAGTACATCTCCTGTCACAAATTTTCAAAATTGGCTAGAAAGGAAACATGTGGTTTTTTTCGCCTTTAATGCAGGATATCTTAAAAGCCTTGGTTTTCAGAAAAGCCTTTGACAACCCGGCTGTCTTAACTTATCTCAATTAGGCAACTTGAAGCTGTGGCTTTTAAAATCCCTAAGTCCATTTGGAAATCATTAGCATGCAAAAATTTTTAATCTACTCTGAGCTCCTGTTTACACTGTTTTCCATTCCAGCAGTAACTCTTTCCCTCTTTATTTTCTACCCAGAAAAAAACCCCGAATTTTATGCTGCTAGACACAGAACACATAGAATGTATGTTTTCTATCAGATTTGCAGATTTTTTTAAAGTCTATTTTTCTTACTATGATTTTTGTATTAATTTTGAAAGTGTTTACTTTCACTTATGTTTTAATACTAAAACAATCCCTGTAACATATTCATATTCACCTTCAAATGTTTCCTCCTGCATATTTTTCCAGTTTCAAGCATCATATGAATTACCACATAGAACATTCAAAAATTATTTATTTTTGCTATCAGAAGCTCTACCTGAAGAAAATGGCAGTTCTCCCTGCTATTCTGCTATTCTAGTCAATGCTTAGGGACAATTTCTAAATTTGCTGTGATCTTACTTAGAAAAGTTCATCAAAAAGTGATCCTTTGAAGGAATATGTTTTTCATAGCCTTTGGTAAACGGCAAATTTGAGACACACCAGTCAGACACAAGAACAATGTAATTTATTAGAGTAACAAACGGGGCTATAATGG
>JAVCKT010008120.1:10759-53341 GCA_032273925.1 Rhynchotus rufescens
AAACCACATAAAATATGCAGAGCACAGTTGCGTTTTGGCTCTTCTAACTACTTTGTTCTCATACTCGAAGCAGCAATGTCCTAAGGGAGGGACCCATGAGGATCATCTTCTGTCCTCTGATCTGAAAGGGATCCCTCAGGCAGTGCACAGTGCCTAATGTACAAGCATCAGTGTCTTCCCATTTGTCCAATTTCTCACAGATATGAGGTAGAGCCCTCCAAAAATGCCTAAGAGATCCCTACTTGTTCATATAGACACAAGATATTACTACCTTATTCTTCAGGATAAATGGAGTAAAAGGGTTTGGGTAGATGGACGAAAGGAAAGACACTGAAGACAAAGAAGCAAGCCTTTCACCAATAATACAAAAACATTTGTAAGGGCTTAAAACTAAGGTTAATTTAAAAAAATTAAGTCCTAATAGCTTCTACTAAGACAATTGTGCAAAAAGCAAGGGGCTCACACAGTGCAGTGAAATACAGAATATAACCTCATATGGCTACAGAAGGCATTTGAAACATCTAACACTTTTAGGCTTTGGTCTAGAAAGGTGCATAGCACCCACATTTGCTAATAATATATCATCCATGAAGATCAATCCTTTAGTGAGGTTTTCCTCAAAAAATTTTTGCTTTAATTCCCTTCTGATTCTGTGACTTTGCTCATTATGCATATTAGCCCTGGAGTCTGATAACCACCCTATGTTTTCTTCAGTATGAATAGCTTTAATTTTTGTCAGTTTAGCAGTATACTCATGATATGTTAGAGCTGAGGATACGGCATCCTGTTGTAAACCTAGTTAGAACGTCTCACAGATTTCAGCTTTTGGCAGCTCTTTAAAGTTTCAGGACATAAAAGAACCTTCCACCAACTTCACTTCACAGCAAATATTTGTAATTGATGGTAAGTGCTTTGCAAGTGTATTATTTTCTGTTTTGATACAAAGCACGTCTGGACATTTTAAAAGGAGAAGCCACAAAAATTGTCCCTGAGCCTTCTCTGGAAATCAAGATTGCCAAATAAATTCTTCATGGTTGCTTCTAGTGGTGATTCAAAGGTCAGAAGGCTGAATTACATTTAATACACACATACAGTGGAAGGATTGTTGCCATTAAATATGAAGGAGCGGAAAGTACACTCTATCTAAATAACTTTTGCAGATTTGAAAAGAAAGAGCTGTTTCTCAAGATGAGTGTCTCAATCTAAGTATCATGTTTTTGTGCATTTCTAAAGGGAAAAAAATGAATATCTCTTGAACTGAGCCTTAGCTTTGGCTCGTGTAAAGTCCCACTTCATTCATGCAACACAGCTGAATCACCAGGCTGACCTTACAGGTGTGAAAACAATTTTACTGGACCTAAGGCCACAATGGAGTTTGGGACTTGAGCAGTGTGTTTTTTTAAATGGGATTGAAGTGTTTTGAAAAATGTAACCTTTCTTTCAAAAAAAATATGAGTCTGAAAACTGTTAAAGAATGCAGCCTACTTAGACATACAGCCTACTTGAGCTTTGTATGTTTTTTTGTTTTGCTGGAAACTTTGAATAACTTTATTATTTCCTATTTTTCATTAATTAGAGACAATAGATAGTAGTGGTCCTGCTTGGATTCAGAGATGCCTGAGAACAGGAAAAATAGGGACACAGGAAGGATTTGGCAAAATATCAATGATAAAAAAAACTAGAACCAAAACAGATGTTGCAAAAATATGCACAAAACTATTTGTTTTTGTTACTCCCTCACATTTTTGAATCAGGGAAGATGGCCCTAACACAATGGATCAGAGAGTTGAAATAATTTCTTTTTATCTGAAACTCAGCACATGGTGGGAGCTCAGTAATCAGCAACCCACCTAGCCCTAACTACAGGACACCTGATTTTTATTTTGCTCCAGTATCTGGGCTGCTGGGAGGTAATTTCCAAAAGGACAAGCCTGCACCCAAAGAAACCCTAATTAGGACCCTAATGTCCAGGCGTGTGGAGGGACCAGGGAGATACCTTTTTGCTCTAGAGAGAGCTTCAGACCAAGGCTGCCAGATAACTGCACTGGTGACTGCCATGCCATCTCCCTGCAGATCATTAACCACTGAGGAGTTGCCTTCTTCCTCCCAAACCTGGCCGGAGAGAAGGGATTCCAGCTCAGCAAAGCCTTTGGCAATTGCAAATTGCTTTAGAAGTTCTTTTGCACAGCTGAGAGCTTTCGTATTGTTTATATGTAATTTGTTTATTCATTAGGTTTCTTGTCACACATATATGCAAAGCCCCTTTTACTTCGGGCTCAAATATTTGTTTACTCGCATTGATTGCTTTTGTGGCATCTCTGCTTATTCCGAGACCTCTGGCTAAAGTGTCTTTGTCTTGGATGGAGCTAGCTAAGCCCCTGCTGATACCTTCCTTTTGTTGGTTTACTGAATCGTGGAATTTGTGCTTTGCTCCAGCCAAACGAGATATACTTCAATCCCGCGAGTTATTTTGCAGTCCATGCTATTTGTGCTGTTTTGTGTATGTTGTACGTGTTGTTCCTCTGCTTGCTAGAGGAGGGGGAATAGGAAAATACAGGAGACTTTAGGAAGTTTTCAGACAGTTGAAAAAATGTCACTTTTCCAAGGGGTTCTACTTTTTTATTATTGTTATTATTTTTGTGTCATAGAGTATCAGAATGTCTTGTTTTTATTCATACTTCTAATCAAGTTTATTTGCATCTGTTTAGCGTTATAGTACACTGTGTCTGCCTGCTGACAAGCATCTTGCTACCACTTTTCTGCCTTAATCCATGCCATGTTTGGCATCCTTAGGTAGGGAAAATCCCAAATGAAAAGCGCAGTCAGATGATCACTCATGATCCTGTTAACACTGCCAGAGTTATTTGATTTCATATTCTACCTTGAATTCTAAGGAAAAAAAATAAAAGTAGTTATTTTACTTAAACAAGTTAGCAATTAAAATTACATGCTGTCTATGCCAGAATGATAACATATGCTAACTAACATGGGAAAACAAATGTTTTCCTAAGTTTAGATTGCTTGTCAGATGTATTTAAAGTAGCAAAGCATTTTCACGCCTAATAGCCTTGCTGCTACTAAGGCTTCAGGAGTGGCAGCCTCTGCTCAGCTGCACTGGCTAGTACATAACCTCTGAGCTCAGCCTGTGATTCCTATGGAAATCAGATCACAATTCAATAGTCAGGGATCAAGTGATATCAGCCACGCAGAAAAGGTTTCCATTGGTAGTACTCATCTTCTCGTGTCCTGGCTACTCAATGAAAATGACTTAGACTGAATAGTTGTGCTAAGGCAAATTAGCCCTAGTTTATAGATGTGGGAGATGAAACACAGTAAAAATTAAGGAATCTATACAAGGGCACAGCAATAAATCTGGGAAATGATAGTCAAGAAAAGGTGATCTTGGCCTCTTGCTTTATCCACATTAACTTCCCCTTCCAGCACTTGAGTTGTACTTATGCCATAACAAATGCTGCCTGAGACAACCCTACCCTTTATTTTGCCAGTAAAGATCATTTCTCAGAGCTTAAGTATTGACAAATTGCACTAGTTTTGCTTTAAGAAAAGCTATAGAGCTGTAAACAACATTTGCTTTACCATTTGATGGCTATTTTTCTCACTTCTCTTAAATAAAACAAAAATAAAAGATCAATGTTCATAATTATACTTTATGAATAATTATTTTGATGTACTTTCTTCAAGCTTGCAGCATACTGGACATTTCTTGAGTGCAGAATTTCATATCTTGCCTTTTGCCATACAGAAAACTAAATGCTGTTGAGACAGCAGTATTGAGGTTAACAGCGTGTATTTCATATTGTACCGAAGCCAGGAAGCACTCATACTTCATTAAACAGTCTCTCCCTGCTTTAACCTATAACTTCTGGACAATGCAGAAATCTGCCTGATCTGTCCCACTACACATTATTAGATTTGGAGAGATGACATGCTCAAACAAAGATTTCCCTTTTTCTTTCCCTTTTCCCTGTATTGGAGCTGTTTGCTGAAATATGGGTTCAGCTGGACTCAGGCCAGGAGCACTTTGTGGCCGTATATTTCTAATAGTTTTGTTATGAAGAATAGCATTTGGCTAATGGACCCATACAGCTGCTAGAAGAATATTAATATACATTCATATCACAAGTCATATTCAAGAGGATTAAGCTGTGAAGATTCTTTCAGAGATTGGTTTGCAGTGTTTAGATATTTTCTTGCTGTTTTTCGGTTTATTATACTTGCTATTTTTCACAGTGTTCAATAACATATCAGATATGTACTGTCTCTTTGAAGAACTTTTCTAGCCACTGTTAAGGCACAGGATACTCTCTTATAGCTCTATCACCCAATTCAAGCATTCGTTAAAATGTATTAAACCTTTTCACTGAGTTCTGTTCTTCTGCCAAGGATGCTTCTGTGAAGTACATTTTTCACACTTTTTCTACTATGGCTCTTCACAAGTATTAGGTCATTTGTGTCAACTTGTAAACAGTCTTTTGGCTTATGATTATTTTCAGTTATTATTATAGATTAAAGTGGTTTTAGCAGTACAGTACTGGAACGTTGAAAGATAATTAGAATATCCCAGTTTCAGGAGCATAGAAATTATTATGTTAAGCCAAAAAGATGCTCAAAGCGGAGTTTTGAAAATAACCCATACCAGATGCTTCAGAGAAAGGTGCAAAAACCCTATACCACACAACAATATAATACCTAAATGGGAAGTTTCTCATTATACCCATCAGCTAGGAGCTTGAATGCCCTGCAGTATAATACATGAAATGTTTCAATTCTTATTTTGTCTGTAGATGTATATATATTAAAAAATCAGGTATGAATTCGTAGCTTGCCTATGTATCACAGTATCCCACCTGTTCCTGAGAGGGTCTTAGTGCTCACATCATGCTTAGGAATAACTCTAATATGCGGAGCAGTCACAAATTGCCCTCAATTATACGACAGATTCTTCTTTATATGTCATTGGGAACTATTACCTGCTTTTCCTTCATACCCAGACAGAACTTAGCACATACAGCTAATTCATGTTTTGGAAAGGTGTCCTGCTGTGCACCTTTAGCAGAGCTGGAATGGAAACTGCAAACCTGTAAACTCAAATCCCTATATATATATATCATGCATATGGTTTGCAAAAACACCTTGTTTATATACAGGAAATTACTGCTCATCATAATTAATGCACAAGAAATACCACCGAAATCAAGGCACATGCCAATAAAGAATGCCAGCTAAATGAACTAATTCAAAATTTCAGTGCTTTATCTGCTTTGTTAGGGTATGTACTCTGCCTGGGTGCATAACTGAAGTCCCTAAAGCCTGAACCAAATGTCTCTAGACATTCTTTTGGTCCAAGTGCATTTGCTCCATTTTCCTGATAAACAAATCAAGAAGAAGCTGAAAGCTAAGTGGAACTTGAAGCCAAAAGCAGATAAGGAAGGTTTGGAAAAGATTTCAGCAAGTTTGTTTCTGTGCTCCTGGCTAGAATATTAGGTGAAATGCCAGACAGGCAGACCAGTAATGCACAAAACTTTTCTTTCCTTGGTAACCGTGTATTTTTTATATTTTTAATATTACTACACAGAATGTGTAGAAATATAAAATGATTGACAAATATATATATGTAATAAATGAAACAAATGCTAAGCACAGTAGAGAAAAGGCTTCTGAATATTTGGAAGCCACATTTGCAATTGCTTACTCTCAACCCATTTGATTTCATCTTTACTGGGGAGGAAGAAACAATTTAAAGCCTGGAAATAGAGTCAAGAAACTTTAACAAGAGCTGTAATGAGTACAGCAAAAATATTCTAAAATTGGTGAGAAAATTTGGACTCCTAGAAGAAATCCAATGGGTAAATACTCGTCTTCTTAAGCCATTAGCCACTTGACAGTATTTTGTAGCCTGCCTCTTTTTGCATACCTGCTTACAGGTCCCAGCAATGCTTGTGCTAGCTATTTGCTAGGATGACCTCTGTTTTTCCTGAGCTTTAGGGCTACAGTTAGTGTCACGCTGGCTGAAAGAGGAAAGAATACAGGAATATAACAACCTTGCCTGCTGCTTCTTAAGCAGGTGTCTTACGCTGGACATCTGCTGCCTTCTGAAGTGCTCAGTCTTGCAAACCACAGAAGAAAGCTTGAAAGCAGCCCCGTTTCTTCCATCTCAGCCTGCAGATTTTGTGCAAGCACAATTGTACGTAAATAATAATGAAGCCTGGAAAAGTTAGAGATAGAAAAGCAAATTTGTAAGAGAAAAGAAATTCATAATTTTAGACACAAGTGTCCCATCTTGTCACCTGGTTGGTCTGTGGCTTTAGAAAATATGTCCTTTCACTGACATATAACTCCTGTCCCCCATACACTATTGTGTGAAATACATAATAGTAAGCATTAAATCTCTAGCAGCCAACAAGGAACTTTAGCAAGAGCACAGGTTAGCAGACAGAAGAGGTTAAAGCAGAGGCAGAAAGTCAGTGTGTTGTGTGTGCAGCTTCTCTGTAAATAGTTATCACAATAAAAATACTGTTTAGCTTTAGAAACATGATGTTGCTTCAGGTTATTCCTCAACGTGTAGTACGTGAAACAGAATCTTCAGAGGGAATTACAGCACAGTGTTCGAATTCGGTTTTGAAATGCCATTCATATGGAGATACGCTTGCCTCCCAAACTCCATGAATCTTTATAAACTCATCTGAAATGTGACATCTTGTTCCTGTTGAGATTAGGGAAGTATGCTAAAAGGAAGGAATAAAGATGGAAATGCCTTTTACTTTCTGTGAGGCTTTCACAAGAAAATATATTATAAATAATAATAAAAAAAATCCATCAACAGTGGCATAAATATGGGTTTGCTGTAAGGCTTAGCTTGGAAATTCATCTGTGGGCCTGAAAAGATAGCTGAATGTAAGGGATTGGAGTAATACCATTTCCAGCATGTTTCTGATTCAAAGTCTTTCCCTTTTGATTTTGTTTCCTTTTCCTAAGCTTTAAGAACATAAGAAAATCTATTGGTAGTTTAGGTGTTGTAATTGTGAAGTTTCCTGATTAATTAGGCATGCAGCAAAAACAAGGACACAAAAGTAAATGTGTGGGAGGCTGATGAAAGCAGAGATCTACCACGGTTGCTTTATTTAATTCTCAATGTGCCTCAAGTTTCTGGAGCTATCAAAAGTTGTTCTTCATGAAGTCAAGTAAAGGGAAATGAACACATTGTTGGGATTCATGCAGAAGAAACCACATAACCAAAGTCCATCACTGAGAATTTATGCTTCCATTATAGTCTCTGTAGGTTGTCCAGGCTGAGGTTAAAGAGTGGCCATGGATAATGCGTGGATTCCTTCACCTTAAACAAGCTGAAAAGACCCCAAGAAAGAAAAGGCTCTCACCATCTTTCAGCACTAAAATGAAGTTCTGCTCTGTCACTTACTTGCACATGGCACCTGATCTCAACCTATAACCAGTTTCAAGAAAATCAATAGATTAATTGCAAAGAAAAGTGTTACTGGGTAGGAATAAAGATTGGCAGAATTTTGCCCTTAGAATTCAATTAAAGTTATTTACCAGATTGCTGTTTTCAGCATCTTTCTTAGGAACTAATTTTAAGAAACATAACAGCAATTACATATCTGTCAAAAAGTGTGATTTTTTTTCAGAACTGTAAATAGTAGCAGTTCATGTATACTCCTTTACACACCTGTAGGAATTAATTCAGTGATTTAATCTGGAATCTAACAAATTGCCAGTGCCACAACTGGTAGGGATCTATAGTGTTCACCTGTGTGCTCTATAATTCATAGCAAAGTGTTGACAATTTGCCTCTTTCCTTATAAAAACTCATTGTACTTGTCTTGGGTGAATGATTCTCTCCTTCTTGTGCTCTCCTCTTGCTAATTATTGGGCTTTGGGGGAAGAATTTCCCCACCACTTCGTCACATCCATTCAATGCAATACACAAGTGGAAAACTTTCCTAAGTAGGTCATAATCATGAAATCTGGGCAAAATCATTTAAAATGAATGTATGTTTTAATAAATGATTAAATACTGAATTTGTTCAACAAAAGTTCCACATACCGAATGGCGAGATATAATAGCTCTCTGATCTGTTAAAAGGAAAAACCTTTTAAACTAATCGATCTTCCCCACAACAATTTATGTCAGTGCCTTTTAAGATGATCCTTTCTTAAATGGGTAGCTGACAAAGAAATATATCTGATACAACTGCTAAATGAATAGATTTGCAGTGTACTAAGGCAATACATTTAAGAGGTCTTTCATGTATTTCGAGAAGAGGTTAGAAATCCTGGCAGCTCTTAAAAAGCAGATTCTTAAGTGGTTTACTTTCTGTACCATAAGATTTTGACTGAAGTAGACAGCACCATTATATGATATGAGGGAGAAATATGATTTCTCCCTTTCTCCTTCTTCTCAACAGTTTATTTTCAAATGAACGCAGTAAAAAAAAAAAAAAAAAAAAAAAAAAAAAAAGGCTGGTATTTATTTTTACTCTTACAAAAAAATTAAACAAATTTTAAAAAGGGACAGGCTGTCTTCAGCCATTTTACAAAGCCTGGAAGCAGTATCTTGTTCCTACTCATTCAGCCAGCCCTTCTTCGTGGTCATGTCCAAATGATCTAGGCTCTGGCTGGCCTCCAGGACAGACTGATGAAGGTTTTGTTTGCATGATTTCCTTTGGCATTCCATCATCTCTGTTTGAAAAGAGGTATTAAAAAGAGATACGAGGACTTACTGCTTTTTTGTCCTTAAGTGAAGAAGAAAAGGGAAAAAAAAGTGATATCATCACCATTTCACCAAAAGCATTTTAATCAATAATATATTGTAAAATTTTGTCCTTAGAAGGTATTAGTGACCCATCTTCTGTCTCTTGTAATACCCCTCCTGTGCTAGTTATCATGAAGAACAGGGTAGGAAAGGAAAACAGCTACTATTTCTCATCCTAATGTTTGCAGGCAGTGGCTGATGGAAGGTAGGGAGTCTTGTATCAGTTGTTCCTGCATATTCAAGTGCATATGTTGCATTATAGATAGTGCTGAAAAAGGAAACATCTGTCCAACGGCAGAGGGAAAAAGGCTTTGCTGGAATTTGCTTCCTTGTCTGCCTCCAGCACGGACCAGCAAAGAGTGACCCCTTGCAGGGCCAGGCTGCAAAATCACTGTCCGTCCTTCGGACTGGCAGACGGACCCACCTAGAGGCAAATCCTATGGAGGATCCCCACTTTTCTTCCATAAAAACGAGCCCAAGTACACCTATAACTCAAAGCATTTCTCTGAAAATAATGAGAAACCACATGCTGCTTTCCGGTGTGTCTCCATCCACGCCTGGGTGCATCATCTTTTTAAAGTCAGGGAACAGTTGAGATTTAATGTGCACCAGTAAATTTCAACTATACTCCCTTTAGGAGAATGCTTCTGATTTGCAGGCGTCTTTATATGCCTATAATTCTTTATTTTTAGTGTCACTGTAGTGCCTATGAGGCCATATCGTAGGTGTTGGCAGCTGTCTAAATAAGTTGAAAACACAGGACTAAAAGATGATTTTCTAATCTCAGTGTAAGACAGGCAAGAACTAAATGAAAAAAATGGAAGAATGCGAGAAAGCAATCAGATAATTTTGATTAACATGTATGTACTATATCTCAGTGCACCCATAACTAATGGGAAAAAAAAGTCATTTCAGGAAAAGAATTGTCCAAGGGATATTTTGGAGGAGGAGTAATTATTTTTGCTTACATTTATGGGGAGATCCTGCAAAGAGGGAACGATAATATGGGAGAAAGCATGAAAGTGCCAAATTGAAAAATGACCATTTTAACACTGGAAGTTAGAGGTATGATCTGAGCAGAGGTGAGGACAGCACATGTCTCTGGGAGCAGAAATAAGTTTATGTTTCATAGAGCAAAGGAAAGAAGAGGAATAATATGAACAAAATAACGGCGTGAGAAGAGCATTCTAGTCAGGGAAGGTCTGTATTTGGTAATGTCAAAGAGGAGAATATTGATAAAACTTGGATTCATGATGAGGAGAGCCTGGATTAAGCTCTAGCTCTTTTGACATTTATGATACTTACCCATTCTAGCCATGATGAGCAGTGAAAAGCAGTAGGATTTTATCTGGAGAAGGGACATAGGCTGAATATGGTGTCCGTGAACAGTTCATGAGAGCAAGGTGGCTTTGGGAATACAGAGAAGAAAGCTTTTTTTTCAGATGAATCACATACACAGAATAAGTCACTTGGGGCTTAGAAAAGCTATGTACCAATAGAAAATTAGTGGTAGGAAATAATACGTGGTTAATGCTGAAGGAAATTGCTAGGAGGGACTGAACCCACTAGGCACGAGCTCATCAGTGTCTCCCGCCTGGGTTTGGCTACTCAGGAGTCTGGATGTGACCTTGGCCCGGACATCACCATCCCAGTGCCTTGTCCTCTGTGTCTTGACGTGTTGGCCAAAAATAGCAGTGCAGGTGATTGTGTTTAAATCCATGGACAGGACTGATGATGCAGCACTTCCCAAGTGCTGGAAATGCCTTGCCAAGGTTACAAGGACTTTTGGGATGGGGGTCAAGACCAGAAATAGTCCATGTGGCACACAGCAGGCATGAAATTCAGAAAATCTGAGGGATTCAGAGGTGAGTAAAATGAAAATGCTCCTCAGAGCAAAATTAGAGAACAATATAAATATGACCTATATGGTTATTATATACTGCCAACTTGAGAGACAGACATTATAGAAATTGAGATACAAGATAAATTATTTTCAAGGAATAAGTGAATGTTATTCTTCAAACAAAAATGTGTGATAACATTTCTCACTTTAGGATAAAAAAATTGCACCACATTTCCCTATTTTCTAATAAACTACTCTACACAGGATTCTTATGCAAAGGGTTGTTCAAGCAAAGAACCTGAAATGGTTTTCTTAGCAGAAAAACAAGGTTTAATTAACCATTATTATTTATCGAGGCATTTATGCCTGTAAAATATTCCAAGACCTCAACCAGGCTTAGAAAAATGTGACTAGTGTACAGTATGTGAGCTCCTATTAAAAAAAAAATCACATTTCCTTTTGCATTGTGACAAATCACAGGTCACTGAAGCACGGGATAAAGCCATTTCATTATTATTATTATTATTCGCACTTAATTGTTATCCTTGGATGTTGATTAGGAGAAGTGACAAGGGAAGTGGCTCCCCGTGAGTTGTGCTGGGCAGGGAAAGAATAACTGTTGGGTCAAATCCAGACAACTATTTCACAGAAGAGTGATATTCGGAGACACACAAGGCTAAATGAGCAAAGAGGTAGGGATAACTTCTCTGTTTACAGCAGCGCTTAAAAGACTACTGCACAGAATAGATAAATTGCACCTTAATCTTTAGGATGGGGCATTTAATATAAGGCAGTAATAGATATGCAGGGACATATGTAGGTATCTGGGTATGCCCACGTGAGGAATCACATTTCTTGCAAAGACGACTTTGAAATTACAGAAGGCGTTACTGATCTCTTTGCTTTAATCAGCTCAGTTCACATTAGCCAACAAATGACAATGCTTTACAGGGAAATTATTTGGGAGCTGAAACAATACACATTTGTAATGGTTTAATCTCGATATTTGTCTCAACTGAATGGAGGATGAAATACATTACAGCCTTGAGAATATCTAATTTACATACAGCATGCCAAGCAGAGAGGACATCATTGTTGTGAAATTTTCTTCCTACATTTTATTTTTAAAAAAGTGCATTACATTAGAGAGATTAAACACAGACACCAAGTAGAGTTTGAATATATTTTTTTACATTTACATCCCAGTAATTTAAATTTTTTTATAAAGACATACCTTTTCACTAAAGATAGCTTCTTCCAATAGAAGACTGGCCAATACTACTTTTAATATGATTTTGCACAGTGACAGACTCATTGTGTTGGATAATAGTTACTTTTATGCCAAAAAAAAAGTGATCAAAAGCAATTTTTGATTCTTTGGGAGAGTTGCTGTCATGCCTTGTATGAAGCTGTCACATTGATCGTGTTAGGCAAGAGAAGGAATTCACCCTTGTGGCTGCCTTTGAAAGCTGCAGTGCAGGAAATGGTCAGAAAATATGGGGAAATTATTCTTTATTATAAATTATAAATTATTATAAATTATAAATTATTATTTATTATACACATTCTGATATCTTCAAAGTCTTGTGTAGCATGTATTCATGCATGCACATATGTCTGTGCATATGTATTTCTCTGGAGCTAAAGCAGAACAGCCCTTAGCCCCCACTCATGTGTTGCATCCGTGAGGACCTTCTGCCAAGGAGGACACTGCATCTGTCCATCCCATCGCTCTGTTTTTCCATGGAGTTTCCAAGCTTCCACACTCTGCCTCTTTTCCTACAGTAGAGTATGTATGGAGTCTGAGTATGAGGCATTAAAAAACCTGCCTGGGAAATATAATAAGAATATCCTTTTTGAAGAAAATGTGTTCCTAAAATGACAGATAGCCCCATTTTTCACCTCTTTAGAGGTAAGTACTTTCAGTGTTAATTTGTAAATTATGATTTCTAATGAAAATAGTACCTTACGCAGTATGAATAGTATTATGTTTTCTTCATCTATTTTGCAGAGCCCTTTTGTTGTTCAGGCTATTCTTATTTAAAAGCTAAGGCTTGTTTTTTATTTCACTGCCTGTCATAGGCTCGCTGACAAAAGTAAAGGCTAAGAATTTGTTAGACCCTACTTTATAATATATTCTGTTTATCATCATTTCTTTTCCATTACGGTGGTGTTACTTTCACTGCTGTGCTGAAGGTGCTGTCAAAATTTCCATTATAAATATTGTTTCTGAGAGGTTTGTACATCTAAAGGTTCTATATTAAAATTCTGCCTGGCTGAAATTTGGCATGCAAGTCTCAGAAAAAAAAATGCTTTCTTTACATGCAGCTTATATTGGCTTAGTCATCATTTTAAAAGAAATTTGCATGTAAGTATCAGAAGGCACACATATAGCAAGGTTTCGTATATTTAAATAACATCAAAATAAACATCTATTTATACAAAATGTTTCTGAATTTCAATAGGTAACAGTCTGCTGCCACTGAAAGATACAGAAGAAAAAAATCCTGATAAAATAAACTCCTACTCAATAAATACACATTGGCAATTTTATGACTTCTAGGTTGCTACAGGAGATTTATAAGGTAATGAGTAAAGATGCCGTGTTCAATGTTTGACAGAGATGCAATGCAAAAATGTAGAAGTTAGTAGTGCAGGAATAGATCATCCTCCCAGCCCAGGACAGGCATTTGTTTTTGAAGGGATTCTGCTGACATAAGTAAAAACATTCTTTTAGTGACCTTTTATTTCGTGAGACATTCAAGACGCCTCATCAGAACTTCCCTATGTTTTACTTTATAGAGCCTAAATTCATCCTGTTATTTCTTTGCTTCTACTAACTTCTCGGGGGTAATATGCCTGTCTCATGCTTATTCTGGTTATAATACCTTATTACAGACTCTTTCCATGGTTTTGTTCATTTGCTCACCCCAAGATCTCATGCTTACTACTTTTTGTCCTTGCCATTTCAATACATTTTCAGCAGCAGCAGCACAAGTGGAAAGTAGTCTAAAAGAAAATGATGGAAGCAATTTTTTAATTAAAAAGGTGTAAAAAATGAAAAGAAGTAAGTGGAGGATGTGCATCAGGCAGTACTCAGGGAGTCATCCTATTACAAAAATGAGCAATTCAAATCACAGATGTTTCTCACGCCTTGATTTCTGGCACTGTGTAGTTTTCTTAAAATGGAATTGAGGCATGATAAAAAGATTGAAAAGAGGTGGGTTTTTTCCCCCCAGTTTGTTTTAGGCTTCCCTTACCCCACACTGGGCTCCAGGATAAAGTGCTTTGGGAACCTGTATGCATTACAAAGCTCTGCCTTTTTCAATTTTGTATACTAAAAACGGAGTAGTTAGGATCCATGCAGAGCCACATTGTGTTATAATCTTCTCAGAGAAGGCAGAGCAGAAGATTCCTGAACATTTCCTTGTATTCTTTGTTTCCAAGCAAAAGAGTACTTGAAGAGTGGTGAAATAGTAGTTTATCCAACCATTTCTTGGTGCCATTGCACTGCCACAAGACGGTGGTTCAGAGTAGAGCTGTAACTTTCCTCTGATGGACACACGTGTTCGCCTTTGCCTCTGCAGATGCATCCACAAAATCCTTCCTGAGGGTCTGACAGTCGTTGGTTCATCTTTTCTCTTAATAATGCATGTGATTTCTGTCTTTGGAGTCTTTAGGGACTAAGACATTTCCACGGCAGGGCGCTTGTGTCTTACATTGCCTGATTAATATCTACATCTCCACGTGTCTCTTCATCTATAACTGCTTCTTCATCTACATCTGTGTCTATATAAATATCTCTATCTTTACCTATCTCTCTATATATAATCTGTATGTTTCTGTGCAAAGAAGCATCAAGACAGCAAAAGTGAAAAAATGTCCCTTTGCTGCATGTTTATTTTTTATTTTTTAAAAATGTCATTATACAGGAAAAGTGCATTTTCAGTATATGTACTAATCACTTGTACTTCAGGGAGATCCACAGAGGAGGCTTATTCTTTTCCTAGGATCGTCTTGTGAAAAAAATGATAATTTAATGAATTTCCTTCTAAACACCTTAAAATTCAAAATTACGTAGTTGTATGAACCACAAGCAAGGTAAGCTGCCATGGTCCCCTTTTCATGGACTAGATAATAAAAGAGCATTGCAGGGTGTTTCGAGGTCCGTTTTCAACATCCTTTCTCTGAGAACTTATTTTTGTAAAAAATAAATCCTTTCACTTTTAGAAACTGTGCTAGAGAACGGAGTTTCAGTGAAGAACTTTGATGTATAAATAGAATTGTAATGTTACCTTTTGAATAGTAATTTATTTAATAATTGAGAGAGACTTACATAAGAAAGAGAGAGAGACCAAACGTGCAAATATAGCAGTAAAAGTCTAATGGATAAGTGTAGGGCCATAGTTAGCTCTGCACAGAATATGAGAGACTTGTGTGACTGACTCCATGTCAATACATCACTTCTAGGCATCATTTTTTGTTCTTTTTCAACAGAGGAGAGTAATATGTCTGATAAATACTGCATGGTCATCTCTATGAATGAGACCCCGCTGATGAGTGGATATAAATTTAAAGACGATTCCATAACTTTACATCTCTAATGGTTAAAAATCTTCCAATTTTCTAGTTCCATTTATTTATGAACACTTTATTCCTTTTGTTATATCCTTGTGCCAACTTTGTCTTTAATTTAAATAGCTCTTCTCCCTCCCTGGCATTAGGCTCCATGATGTATTTAGAAAGGAAATCATATGCCTTCTCAGCCCTTCGACAATGCTGAATTGTTCCATTTCGTTACCCCTGGGCATGCTTTGAACCAAAGTACAATGAACTAGTCCCTTCTTTCCAAACATTAGCTTAAGAGTTGGCTCTCTGCCACTTGTCATTCAAAGAGCAAGTGCAAGGCAGACCAGTTGAAATCACACAAATTTCTTTATTGTTGTGCAGCTTGTTTTGTCTACCCCTCTGGTGACAAGAGCTAAGTGGAAACTCATGAGACAGCTGAGAAAAAGTGCAGTACATGGGAAAAAAAATGACCAAATTTAACATTCAGTTACTCTTGTGTCAACCTTATTAATCATGTGGACTGTTATGAAAGGTGTTTTCATTAATTATAGTAGAATTGTATCCAAAGACTAATCCTTTTATATTATGCAGAGTTTTGTGCCATCTCTGTAGGAGGCCAATATTTCCATTTGGATGTTCTTTTAAGGAAACTTTTGGGTGACCTCCAGGGCACTCCAGTACTGGCAGGTCTGGTGGAGTTGCAGCGAGTATCGTATCTTGATCCTTTAGCCTGCCACAAGACTGACATCAATAACTGCTTCTCTGTGCAACGGCTTGTTCGGATTCCTATTCCTTCCTTAAAACAATTCCTGTAGGTTGCATTACTCATTCCCTCAAAGACACAGGTGCAGCAGGTTCAGTGCCAGCGAGTTCAATACTGTGCAATAAAGTCAAGGCAAGGCAACCAATCAGTTTTCTATGAAACACACCAAGCCCTCCAAGAAAAATAAAATTCAGAGTTAATTTACTCAGTCATCGTCACCATTAATTATACATACCACACATTTAATATTAATTGCTACTGTGAATTTACTCAGCTTCTCTTTCTTTATAAAGCAATATTTGCTCCTGTAATATAAAAAAATGTGCAAAACAAAACTGTGGGTCTGTGTACAAATGTCATCCATCCTTAATGGACCAAGAATCAAGAATTTAGATCTTTAAGCTGGATGCATTAAATTCAAACACAAGAGAAAAGCTTCCTATGCTCTGTTGCTTGTGCCTGGAACAAAGAAGCTTTCGAACCACAATCCTTCAATCAAAGCTTTAGCTCAGATCCAGGCTTTTGGCTGGAGACCATTCCTTAAAAGGAAAATTTAAGCACCTTCAGAATATTCACCCTCTTTTTCTACCACATGCATTAGAGCAGGGACTAATGACCTAATGACCATGACCCAGAATAAGTGAAAGCTGGCTTAAAACAGTTCTTTGCCATTTAGGAAAATTTATGGCACTGTAACTACTGAACATTTGGTCACAGCACTTTCACTCAAGGTTTGCCTAATGAGCCCATAATCATCGCCTTCTTATTGAGGGTTTTGGTCCTGATGTTCACTGAGACACTCCCATTTCTTTGGAGCAAATACTCTGCAGCGAGGAGGAGGAGGCACAGCAGCCTTCAGGAAATTGGGGCAGGAAAGCTGGGTGGAGGGGAGACCATTGGCCATGCTGGGTGTCCAGCTGGATTTCCAGCAGCTGTGGGACCCTCAGGAAGGTGGAGGCAGCCTGGCCTGGATCTTCCTTATACTGCTATAGTTATTAAAGGTCACACTCACACTGAATATTGTGAAACTTATTTCAACCTTTTGTGTTTAAAACTGTATGCGTACGGTGTATGGATCCATCTTAAGGTACATTATGGATCCATTAAGGTACATCCAGGTTAAGGTACATTTACTCATGAAACTGGGCAGAAAAAATGTTTAAACTAGTATTTTCAAGAAAATTATGGTTGTCTCACATTCCCCTGGATATTCCTGGCTCCTCTGAACTGAGGCAGATGTATTCCAACCACTTGGAAAACAGCATAAAGTTGTTGAAAGAACATTTTTCAGAAGGGTGACCTCAAAAGGAAGCTGTTGCCAAAGGCAAAAGCCTGTTCCCAGGGGCTTCTCGGAGATAGGTCTAGCTTTTCCCTCCTGTAGGTGGGTTTTGCACTGAGGCATCTCTGTGTATCCTTCCAGCGTCCTGATTTCCACCAGCGAAGGATGGCAGAGTCCATATCCCTCAGCAAGAAAGGTTCTTAAAATAGGACACCTATATCTCTGCTCTTCTGCACTGTGTGGAATTTTATCCAGTGTGCGGAGAGTAGAGATGAGAATGGGAACACATGCAGCCTGCCACGTGGACCTGAGCATTGGGACATCACATGAAAAGTCTGCAATATCTGTATGAAGTAGGGAGAAAGAATAATGCTAATCTCCTCTCCCACCCATTTAAAAAGAAAAATAGCTATATCTTCAGTTGAGACTGAAGCTCACACAAGCTCTTGGTAGCAGAGAACATTTAAGCTAAAAATTTCCTTACCTTCTTCTTTCAGGAGATGAGTGCTGTATGAGACAAAGGTTTTCTTAAATCTAGGTTTAACACCATTCTAAAGTCTTTTCTTTAAACAGCAATTGGCTATATCTGCTTCTCACTACGCAGTGGTAGGATTCACCAAAATATTACAGTATTTTTTCTATATTTGTAATATAGTGTTCATAAGTAATTGAAATTATAATGAAATGAAATTCTCAATGAAACTGAAAAATAGATTAATCCAGTTAATTGTAAATAAATAGAGGGCTTGGATTAATTGTTAAGCCTGAACTAAGCCAACCATTAGTTATAACCTCTTGAGACCATACGTATAAGGCTTTTTCAGGCACTACTACATGGGTGCCCCAGCCTCCTGGTACAGGCACAACAGAATTAAGCATTAAAAATAGGAACTAACTTATTAACTCTCCCAGCTCTCTGTAGGTGAAGGAGATCCTGTGTACCTGGGCAAGTTATCTGGCACAGCTGGAGATGCCAATACAGCACCGTTAAGCAAATAACCTTCCTGCTCCTACTGAGCTTACTAAAAGGAGTTTTATCTACACTTCTGCTTGTCTTTTCATTTCAGGTCATCCTAAACAATTCAGTTTATATTTCTGTGTATTAGACTTAGTTTTTGAGACCTGACACCACTGCTTTAGGTCTGTTATTTCGTTTTTCTCTTTCCTCATACCTAATAGAAAAAAAAAAGTGAATTTCAATATTTTTTTCCAGCTAATGCAATTATCTGTGTCAACTTTCTGTTATTTTAAAACTTTGACTACAAGACTGACACAATTACCACTTTTTTGTCCTCACAGCAAGCGGAGCAAAATATTTCATGATAACCAGGGAACTGTCCTTTGATCAATCTCTCTGTGTCCTTCCCTGTGAAGTATAATTGCATCCTACCAGCAGGATCCTCCCTCTTCATTGATTACCTCCTTGCTTTATTTCTTACTGATTTATTTCTCCCATTCTCAACTTTAATTAATGCAGATTTTTGTTCTTTTTTTTTGGTTCATAGACAACCAAAACTCCTCAGCAAGCAATGAGAGACAACTACATGCACTCCCAGCCCTTTGGTAGGGCAGTGGTGGTGTTGATTCAGCTTCCACTTGATGATTGCATCTAAACGTTTGCCTTTCTATTAGCCACATGTGTATGTGTATCTGTATTTTTACAGCAGTTTTCTTTTCTTTTCAGTCCAATGATATATTTTGCATTCTGCAGCCGCAGTCACTATATCTCTTGCAGAACAGGAATCACTTTGTTCCCGTGATCTACTTTTTTTCTTTAGGGTCTTGAACAGCTACACTAACATCATTCTCCTCCTCCTCCTGTTTTGCCTCCTGGCAATTGAGCAGTGGCACCTGATGTTCCTGGGTACATTCACAGGCACAGGAACCATAAGTCTTTACTGTACAAATGAGCAGCAAAGAGAATGATATTACCAATTTTCACTGATTACAGACACGCTACTACAGAAATAGTGCAGGAAAAAAACCAAGACATTTAATTAAATGACTGTACCTGACAAGATATTGGATGATACTCAGCTTACCTGAGCTAAGCAATTGTGTTTGACATGAGCTTAAAACTTACTGAATGAGTATATAAACCTCTTGACTTTGAGACTGTAGTTGTTTTCATTTTGGTACGTGGGTCCGGAAAAATCAGAATTAGGTTACTTGCCTGTATATTACTTAGGCACCTTGGAAATCGGAAAGTCAAAATGTTACTTTAAAATAAAATGAAACAAAACAAAACAAAATAAAATTCTCCTATTTTAGGGTGTTTAAGAGAGGATTATGTCACGCAAAGCAACAAGAAGCATCCAGAGATCCATGTTGCTTAAAAAAATTGTTTTTCCTGATTTCTTGAAAAAGTACTATTATCTTAGGGTTTTATACACTCAATCTCTAAATGAAAAATAAATACATCAGAGCTTGATAACATTCACAGGAGTGCAGATAACCATAACAAATACTTAAATTTTACTTGAAACTTATTTGAAGTTGTGGCATAGAAATTATCTTTGTAATAGCACTGTTATTGCTATTGCACATCTTGCATTTTGACTGGCACAAGGGCTCTCTGTGTCCTGTGGCTCGGGGATTAG
Source organism: Rhynchotus rufescens (assembly GCA_032273925.1). Classification (NCBI taxonomy): domain Eukaryota; kingdom Metazoa; phylum Chordata; class Aves; order Tinamiformes; family Tinamidae; genus Rhynchotus; species Rhynchotus rufescens. The sequence continues at coordinate 30,605 of JAVCKT010008120.1, forward strand.
AGCATCCCCCAGGTTAAATGCCATTTGCTGTGACCTATATGCAGCTGTTAACCCGTATATCTCATTCATACACAGATTCTCTGTTTATCTGCCCTCCCAAATATCACTCTCACAGCGGTTAGCTCCAAAGGAGAAGTAAGAATATTAGAAAATATTTTGCTTTTTTTAAAAAGAATGTGAAAGCATACTCAGAAACTGTGCTTGTCTAATTTGTCAATGTCTCACTGTGCTATGGATACTAATATTGGAATAATAGTTAATTATCTTTTTTTTATTATTATGTTGGCACTGAAATGCTGCATTTTCTGAAGCTATCTTATGTGTTGAAAGAGGCTAAACCTTTGGGAGAAAAGCCATACAAGGTAAATAAGAAGACTCTGTCTTAAAACAGTGCCACAGCTGAGGAGAAGTTATAGGGGGGTTGTGTTTTGGGAGCAATTTGGCAGACTCAGATAGAAGCATGCGGTCCTGAAAGAGATCTCATGGAGCTTGCATTATGTATAGGACATGCAGGCAGACAGCTGTTTCTGGCTGCTTTTGCTCCTAAGCTTAAGCAAACTAACCTGAGCACATCATGCGAACGATGGAGCAGAAGGTGCCAAATGTCCTCTTTTGTGCCTGAATTTGCAGGCTGATATTGGGGCCTTTAACCACGCCAAAGTGCCAGGACTTTCTGTAATGGTTCAGTTGGTCTTGAGTTGCATTATTCATGGTTTTACCAATGTACCTTACCTTATTTGACAGGCTTTTCTGTTTGTTTTTTTTTCTTGTTTAAAAACAAGACATGGGAGACAGCTTCTATAATCAATCACCATTCAATGGATTCAACTCCTAGTAAAATCAGCTCCAAACTTTTCCATGATACCAAAGTCATGTAATCCAAATAGGAAACACCTAAAATATTCCTAGCCTTATTTCACTGAGTTATTTTCCAGATCTACCTTTTCTGTTCATGATGCAGCACACACTTCTTCCTCTTGTTGTTCTCCAGCTAACACTTTCTTTCGGAAACATCAGACACAGTCTGATGTCCTATAAAACACAGAGAACGATGAGACCTTTCCAGCTTCATCTTGAGGCCCCTCACTGTGTACTTGATCCTTGAGAAAAAGACACTAACCACTGTGTGCTCACGTCCTGTAGCCACAGAGCCTGTTTTGCTGTGAGCAAACACACAGTGAGAAACATGATTTGGAAGTGAAGCAAAGACCAAGTTCAATCTCACTGAATGACAGTAAGAGTGAACTCTGAGAAGCCAAAATACTCTTAATTTGATGAGACAGTCTTGAGCTCGTAAAGATCTTGCCAATATGGGCTCTCCTTTTTATTCCTGGAGTAGACAGGCAGGCACCAAACTTTCCTGTTGATAAACCTTTTTCTTTGACTATTTTATAAGGCAATGAGCACGTATATTCCAGTCAGTTAGACAGATTTACAGGTGTAAAACTCAAAGAATTTCTGGGCACTGCCAATCTTTTTATGACCTGGCACAGTAGACTTGCAAATGTCCATGACAACAGCTCACAGAGTTGATCTACCAGCACCAAATTAACTATGCAATCTCAGCGATCAAAAGTGGTAAGACTCTCTCATTAAAGGTCCAGCAGAGATAGCAAGGTGGTGATTGGCCACCAGCTTCTCCATGATATGCATAGGAAAGTCCCTTGTCTACAAAAATAATTGAATAATCTTCTACTGTGCCCTTTCCCCATTCAGATCTGATATTGCGTTGGCACCATTGTGAACAACACTCCATTGTCAATCCTGCTTTTCCCACTTGTGAGTCTTGAACAGCAGTCCAAATATTTGCTCTGTTCAGTGTAGGAAGCTGCTGTAAACCACAAGCTCCAGGTGCTGGGCGCAGCACGCGCTCCGTGTTTGGCAAGGGACGCCTGTGATCCGAAATTTTCAGTTAGTGAGCAAAGCAATGCAATGATGCTTTTGACTAAATAGGTTTTAATTACCAAACAAAAGTTGAGATAATAGACAACCTGGCAGTGTCAGGCTGTGGAAGAGCCGCAGCCAGCTTACCGGAGTTCCCATAGCATTGCACATCTGATATCCACTCCACCCTTCATTTCTTGTTGTCAGCTTTCTCTTGCTTTAGAAAAGTAAGGAAAAGTAGAAGTTTTACAATATTGCCTCTGTACCTCCATGTATGACGTGAAACGGATTCCCAAATGCTGCCAAGAAAAGTGCATAAATTCTGGTTGCACTTTATATCTGGTGAAAATACATGAAGACTTCACTGATATCAGAATAATCTATCAGTATTTCACACTGCATAATTATTCCTTGCAGAAAGCTATGCTTGGAGGAGGAGGGCTGAAGAACATCCGAATACGCATATGACCTTGGACTTGAATTGCTGGACTGACTTCATTTCCCTTATATTCATGCATTTGTTTTTAAAAGAGATTATTTATATCACACTTTTTCCTCACATGGCATTTGATAGAGACAAACACAGACACCACTAATGAATTTTCAGTGACTCTTCTAACATTTCTATTCATCTATTCATCTCACTGTTTTCTGCTAGAGGTATCTCAGAGAATGGAAATCTGATCTTTCAGAAGTTAGCTAAGCACTTATTCATTTACCAGAATATTATATCCCCAACATCTCTGACCTCTCCACACAGGATTGTGCATGGTAACCTGCAAGGACATCCCTATCTACCAGACAACGTGGATTCTGGCCTTGCCTTAAGGCAAGTCCTCAGTCTTCAACATTTTCAGATGATCATGGTCTGCATCAAGTCTTGATTTTATTCATATTGGTGTGACTGATAAACATATTGGACCTCAAGCCCCAAGTCCCCTTTGAGTGCACGGGGCTTCCTTTGCTGTGGTTGCTTGGAGGAGAGACTCACAGTAGACAGAAGTTTGGAGCCCACTTTCATGCAACCATGAGCACCAGTGAGAAAGGACTTTCCTTTCACACTACAGCTTCCACATTTAGATTATATTTACTCATATATTTTGTAAGTATATGCATTAATATATATAGATATATAATATTGTTGGCCCCCATGTGTCTCCAGAAATCAGAAAGAAATGTGTCCTTGGCAGGCAGATTCGTTACCTTCTATGTTCTTGATGTTACAGGACTGCTCCTCTCCTGGGTTTTTGCTAAATAATTCCCCATCCACAACTCAACAGATCATCGCTATTTAAAGAGCTCTACCCATCCTTCAGTGTAACTGTAGCAGAGTACTTAGCACACCTCACTGATTTAATCTGCTGTGACTGCTCTGCAGATTAAAGATAGCTCAAGATAGTATCCATTAGCAAACCCTAGCATAATAAAGAGTTTAAAATAATAAATGTATACACCGGCAAAGACCTGCCAGACCAGAGAGTCCATTTTGCATTGAGTGATGTTGAACTGTATTTTGTGTTACAAGTTTGTCAGTTTTTCTCCAATTGAGTATTTTTTCTTTCTTTCTTAAGCTAATATTAAAAAAACCTTCCCATGATACTTTTATGGAAATGGTGCTAGGTCCTAATACAGCATTTGAAAAGAACTTTAACAATTTAACCTTACACATTTACTTTTTTGTATTTAAATATGCAATTATGAAAGTATAGCTAAAGCTTTATTATACTATTCTTTTAATCTGATTAAAGTGGCTTTTATGTTTAAGCTACTCCCCATAAATCAACGTGTCTGAGACTCTCATACTTTTTGAAACATTCTTTGAATTCGATTAGTTTGTCCATTTCTTCTTGGTAACATAATGTTGTACACTGGATTCCTGTCTGAAAGCTATTTCAAAGCTTAGCACGTTGCATGAAAATGTGCACATTTTACAAGCAATAGATCTTTTTTTCATTTTAATGTTTTAATTTTGTTTATTGTGATCTGGTTATTTTAATATTTAATGTGTTACTATTAAGTATTCAAAATCAATAGAGAAATAAGATATCTTTCCTGTAAATCAAGAGTTATATTCTTTCCAACATACCTCAAATGCTTTAAAGGGATTCCTCCTTTTATTTTGCCATGACAAAGGAAACAGCTACTTTTAAATAGCAGACATGCACCTAGTACAGCGCATGGACTAGGGAAGGGATCCATGTGATTTAGACAAAACTTGAATGTTTTTCATGATTCTAAATCTGCACAGTTGCTGAAACTGTTGCTATGTTACATGAAGACATTTTGTGGGAGCAGAAATTGTTGAAGAGATTGAAAAGCTATGCCAGATGAAACACAATGTGATACAATTCAAGTGTGTCTTTTTCTCTTTTGCAAAATTCAAAAAGGTTACTACAAAAGTTCCCTTCAAAAGTAGAGAAAAATCCCTTGTTTGGAGCGTAATTGTAAGAAATGAGAATGCCAGCATATTCTCTGAGGGCTGGTTTCTAGTTGTTTGTTTTCTGGTGGCTGTTTTTTTTCTTTTCTTTTTTTTTTTTTCAAGAAACAGAAAAAGAAATATTCTTTTCTTAAATTCTTCTGTTTATCAACCATATCAACCCAATTTACTACATACTTAAGAATACTATAAAGCTTACCGAATGATGATACTAAAAGAGATTTTCAGTTTCTCATTTCAGGTTTTCTGTGTAAAAGCCAGAAAGACAGGATCGTGCTTTGTTTCTCGAGTCAAGACATCTCAGAAAACAGACAACACTATTAAATTCATGCTATTCTGTATTGGAGGGTATAAAACTTGAAGACTTGAAAAACACATTTCCATATCACAAATAACCATACTGAGTCAAAACACACAGAGAAATAACCGTGACATTGTCTTCCTCTGCTTCTGCTGATGGAGCTGAGGCTGACATCCATTCAGACAAGGTGCTGCCTCATAGAGTGCACAGAAGAACAGACACTTTTCCCTCTGCAGTTGCAGAGATTGAAAGAGAAATTCATAATCTGCACTTCAGATGAGCACTTCAGTGACAACAATAGCTAAATGATTTTTTTGTTTGTTTTTTTTGTTTTTTTTTTTTTTTTTTTTTTGTGAACAAGAGCAAAGGACAAAGTTTTTGCACAGAGGAAAAGCAAGAGAAGCCTATTGCCTAAAAACCCACATAACGAGCGCAGCAATGCAGGGAGTGACATTCCTATAGATTTTATTAAAGTGGCCCCAGGGAGACTTGCTGTCAAAAATCCATTGCATAATAACTTTCAGATTTTTGATGAAGCAATTCTCTATAAAATAATTTTAGCAATGGTTGGGATTAGATTGTTATTTGCAAGCTGTACTCAGAGAGGAATAGCATGTCAATGCATAATCTGGAAACAGGCTAGACCTCCAGTGGAAAACCAAAAAAATCACAGTTCTTGCTTCACTCTGCTTGTTTGGGATAGTTGGATAGGGTGAGTTCATGCCTTCTCATGGGGCATCATGATCACTGCTAGAAGCCCAGTTAAACATTCAGCCCAATTCCCTCATCTCCTTCCCTGGACATCGCTCTCCCTCATCTTTCCTTCTGCTTTCTCCTTCTTTCCTCATACTATCTGAGCAGAAGTCTCAAACCAAAGGGGCTAAGTATTAACTTCAACAGTTGGTAGTGGAAAACACTTGGTGATTAAGAGGAAAAGTATGTACATGAGTCAAGGCTGTAATTTTTGTATTAATAATTTGGTGCTACACCACTCACCAAGTGCACAAAGTGACTCCCTCTTATTCCCAGGCACTGTCTGTACAGACAGCGCTGCAGGGCTATACAAGAAGGGGTAAAAATGCTCAACACAAGGAAATTCCACCTTTACCAAACTCCCAGGAGAAATCTGAAACCATCTCATAGTGTATTTCAATTTCCGTATGAATTTCAGATGATATGAGGAGAGGATGAAATTTGAACAGTGCAGATTGTCAAATAATTGGGGCAAATCTACATAAAATGCTCTAGTCCCCTGAAGACAGGCATAAATTATTTATCTTGATTTAGAAGGGACATGCAAATGTCATAGTGGTCTTGGTGAAAGATGATGAGCTTCATATTGATGTCAGGAAGGTTTGGAGCTGCCTCTACAACCAGAGGAATCGCCCACAGGATGTTGAACTTACAAGAATGGTGTGATACCCACCAGCACCATAGAAGGTCAACCTGGGATCTCACCATCTTCTCTCTGTTGTTGTTTGATGACTACAAATGATAGATCTTCTGCAAATGAAGAGTAACCATTTTTATTTTTTGCGTAGGAACCTGTAAAATTCAACTCTTTATTTTTTTCTATCATAGTAATAGCAAAGACTATCAGAAAACAAATAGCTAGAACTCAAGCACACAGATAAAATAGAAATGGTAAGGAGGAAAAGGATGTCAGTTTGTGTAGATTTTTATACAACCACTCCTTAAGTATAAAAAGTGAAACATTTTTTTTTGGTGTGTGCGCATGTATCCACACACATATATATATTTATATAACCTTTGTGGGCTGACAGTTTTGTCTCTGATATTGTTTAGATTTACAAGACTTCTTCTGAGTTTTGTTTACTGTGCTATATTTCTTAATGATCGACTTGCTGCAGTAAATAATTCAGGAAATCATCTTGTATGCTATTGTTCTTCAGGCATATGGATTTTTTTTTTCTTCAAAGCTTGAATTCCTACTGTATGTTGAAAATTTCAAAGCTCTCAGAGGAACTGAACGCAGGTTTTGTAATTATAACAATTTCTAGCCTAGCACCTGTACATCTGCTCTATCCTTTAGGGAATAGAGCAAAACAAAATGTATGAATTCCCTCTGGATAAAATGTGACAGGATTTCCATTTTCTATTTTTTCAGACCACCTAGGCTTATTATATTTAGAATATTATGGGTTGTTATTAAGCAATGGTGGATTGTTGTTAAAACACAGACAAGATACACAGCGTAGCTCTTCTAAACAAACTGACTGCATAAATACGACTTCTTTTACAGAGATGCAGTTGGATCTTCACAGAGCGTAACAAAAATAGATATACAAGACTTTAAATATCAGTCTCTTACGGAAAAGTGTGTTGAGATCTTCAGCATGAAACCACTAGTAAATGCTTTTAGTCACATGGAAATATCTTCCAAAAGAAACCTTTTACAGGTGTTGTAGTCTGATAAGTGTAACAAACACTGCAAATTTCCACTTTTTCTTTCCCTCCGGAATAAAACTTGTATTGTGTTTGCACATATGCATAGGCAATATAAACCATTATATGCAATTGAACTTCGTGGAATGTTTTTATAATACCATTCTGTATCACTGTGCTGCATATGTATGATTTCATGTAAGAGAAAATACTGAAATAATGCACTAAGCTATCAAGTGAATATGATGCTCTAAAATTAAAATATTATTGTTCTAGGGACAACTTTCTATTGTAATTTTTGGAAAGTATGGCATAATGAAAATGATCTAATTGATTTTCACACCTGTAGCTCCAAAAGGTTATAAAAACCACGGAAAACAGTGAGGAAGTGGGTAGATTTGCAGGTAAAGCACAACCCTATAGAAGTTAATGACAAAAATTCCATTTCACCTTGGTGTTTTCTTAAATCACTTTTGAAGACTGGTTACTCTCTGCCTCCCTTATCATTTTAATTATGCTGTTACTATTTTTTAATTATATACAAGCACTAGGTTGTGCCTCTTGTGTTGCTTGTGTATTTTCTACCATTTGAGGCTTTGAAAGCTGGACTGGGAACACCTAATTAAAGAGAACACCTGAGTATTTACTCCCTGCCTGAGACTCCAGGCTCAGACCACTGATTCCACTTCAGCTTCTTGAATATTTCTGGACACTCTGGGAACATCAAATCTTCCTCTAATTAACACTACTCCAGCACCTTGATGTTATCTGAACAAAAACAATGTGACCTGGCTATGTGCAGCAGCTTTCCCTGCCCAGGAAATGCCTGGTCCTGGTCCAGTAGATGACACATTTCACCCCTCAGAATCAGACTCAGATGCAAGTGGCCTTGCCTGTCCCTATAGAAGAACATGAGGAAGAGGACCAGTGAGGACCAGGACACCAGTGAGGTCTTCAGCCACTGTTTCTCCTGGCAGTTTTCTCCCTCCCTGCTGTGTTCCCCAGCCTGCCCTCAGGTAATTCATATTCTCTACTTATCACACATTTTCATCAGAGAACCGGCCCGAGCTGCTGCTTAGCAAGATGCAGCTTCGGTGCTGGAGTGAGTGACAGAGTCATAAAGAAAGTAGGAGATAAGAATAACTAAAAGCTAAGAGGTGTCAAAACCATCTTTTTAAAGATCTTCTCAGCAGTAGGTGGTAACATGGTAAAGCACTCTTCCTCGTTCAATCCAGTGTTTAAATAATTACTAAAGGATTACTAATTACTAAACTGGTCCGTTCACTTTTGCACTGAGCGATACTAATATCACTTACACTGTCAGCCCTTGCCTTGCAGCAGAGGACAGCTCAGTTCTCATGCAGCTGCCATCAATAACTATCCCTCTATGCCAGAACACAGAATTAGCTATCTGCTTATAATCCAACCCCAAATCTCCATTTATTCAAGGCATGATTTGGAGGTTGCTTGCATCTGTGATCACTCCAAGCACTATATTGTCAAGCAGCATGTCTAAAAGACAAGAGGAAAAGACCCAAGTCTTCTCTGCCCTGGGCTATTTCCTACTGCTCTCCAAAGCCCTGCTCACTTGACTACCATGTTGTCCTTCTTTGCATGATCCCCTCTTGAGTTAGCCTGTTAGTTCTCTCCAAAAGAAAACCTGGCTACAACTGGTGGGATAATGTCCTCTGGGACTACTTCACATCAGACAGTGCTGGACACAAACTCTGCTAATTTTGGCATGTTCCTGCTGATACAGTTATCCAAAATTGCCCAACAGATCTGGAGTTCTCAAATATATAATCTTAGGTTTATAGCCTACACACAAACTTGTAATATTAGAGTTATAGTCTACGAAACACCTTTATTAGGTTGTTGCACAGCCCTCTCAAATCTTCAAGGGATTGGAACAGAAGGGGATAAAAAGAGGAAAAATAGTGGCCATGGGGATAACATAAGTGACAGCACAAATGCTGTGCAGTTTGGACCCGGTCAGTCTGTTCCAAGCAGCACTGGCTCTTTGAGCTGTGGGAACAAGATTATCCATGTCCGCTGGACTGAGCCAAGGTTTTCTCCATCGCAATGTCGTTTACAACACTGAAAGTACCTCCAAGATCAATTTCTGATTAACACAAGCAGGGAATCGAGGAGACCCTGGGTTTTGAAATCTGGAGCAGAAAAGAAGTATTGTGTTCTCTCTGTCCAAAGCTTCATATAGCAACTTTTCTCTTCTCTTTACATCACAGGTCATTACACTTGGGCAATTGCTTTCTAATCTGTGTTTTTCGTATCATTCCTGTCACTTTGACATTTGGAATAAAGGCCCAGGATGGCATAAACAAACCTTTTAGCTAAAAGGAATGGCTAAAAGGGATGGGTAGTATCAGAAATGGATCTAGCAGGGGTGCTCTTTATCTTTTCCTTTCTACTGCTTCATAACCCTTTATCTCTTCCCTACTTAGAGCACAGATCTACTTAGTTCCTGCTATCTAAATTACAGGTCTTTCAGCAGTTTGTTAAATGTAAGGAAACATGGATCTTTTGTGTGGTGCAGTAGAGCTCTCCTTTTTGTTAGCTACTAAGTCAACTGTCACAATATGCTGTTATACTGGCTTTTCTCGTATAGCTCCACAGCATCTAAAGGTACAGCAACAGAATCAGAATAAGAATGCAAAACATGACCGCAAAATTTAGGGCAAGAGCAAGAGGGATGATATTTCAGAACGTGCATAATGTTTGAATGCAAACTCGCTAGCTGATTTTAATTTTTTCATTCATTGTGAAAGATTTGTCAAAAATACATGGTCCTTGACAATGAGCTGAGAGGCACTGCTCCAGCCAAACGTATCAAATTAAAAATATGGCTAATTGCATTGACAAGTTAGCAATGGAAGCTCATATTCTATTCAGAGGAAATGAAAGATGCCACATTCTACTAGCTGACAATATTACAGAAATTGAATGACTTCTAGAAAACAAAATAAATAATAAAATGGGTATCTTCTGTCTTAAAAGATTAGCCTGAAAAATCTGCTAAAAAAAAGAGAAGGGATGGAGACAGGTCTTTAAGACTAAGTTAAGGAGAGACATCAGAAATATAATTTAAAGTATATCCTTAAAGTAATATCTTTATCAAGGATGAGGTTACAGCACCCTGGATAGAGATGATCTTTAGATCGAGTTTAAAAGTTAGTATATTTCTAAAAAATTTCATTTTCTCTTTTTATTCCTCTTCCTATCCCTTCAGTGAACACAAAATAAAGCCAGAGACAATACAGAAAAAGAGTCCGAGGATAAAGACCAAGAAACAAATTAAACCTACATGCCATTTTTAATGCACGTATATAAAAAACAAACTTTCCTTCCCAAGGAAGGAAAAATGAAAATGACATTAGGTCAAATTCTATCCTATTTCTTGGATAGATTTCTTTAGGTTTGAGAATGAATAGAAAAAAATCCAGAGGTGAGAACGAAGTTCAACCTTGCCTAAACATGTGAAAAAAATTCTCAGTTTAATAATATCACTTCATTTTGATTATGGTAAATGTGGTTCCAATTAATTTAACTTAGCCAGTGCAATGGAGCCAAAATCATCTTGAAACATCTGAAGATAAACCTCAAATTTTCTCTTAGGAGAAAAAATACTGAAATTGCCTTGCTCCTCTTGAAGCCATGGTGAGCCATGTGAGCAGTAGTCTGCAGTGCTGAGCCTTTAGATGGTTAAAGGATGCCTCTGACACCAGCACGCAGCAGTTATCATCACTGATTTTACACACCAGGTCACCGCTTAGGAAGATAAACCACTAGTGAGTGAATTCTCAGCATTTACAATTGCTTCTCAGAGCACTATGGAATGAATTACTTGATTTTTTCAGTAGGAGTAAAGTCACAGATTTAAGCCATTATGTAGAACCTATCAATGTTCATATATGTTTCTAAGCTGTTAAGTATCTCCCCAAATCTGACTTAGGGTCACTGTTGAAAATCTGAGCTGGAACCAAGGTCTGGAAATGTCTAGGCACACTTGAAAGTCTACTCTGATACTGCTGATGACTACTTAGTCATCTAGTTAGTTTAGAGAGGACTATTAAGTTCATTTCCTGGGACCACACTCAAAATTTGTTGTGCTTTCTGTCTTCTCCCTTATTGCTCCTCATCAGCTGTGTGCTGATCTGTGCAAATGTTTCTTCTTTAGGAATGAATACTTATTTTCATTGACTTGTAGAGCAAATAGTGCCATGTGATTGGTATTTTCTTTCCTCCTTGCTCTGAAGACATTTGTCCCCGCATAAACAGACTAAATTGCTATTAACATTTTGATTTGGAGATAAAAATTCCCACCCCAATGAGTCTTCTGATTTCCCTTCTGGTTTGCATGGACTCACGCTTCCCTTCTCCCCCTCAATAATTGTTGTTGTTAAGAAAATTTTACCGTCTGTAGTTACTGTCTCTTTCAATGAACCAGAACTTTACAGTCTGTACCAGAGCTTGGCTCTTCTCAGCTGGAAGGGACTTGCCAAGATCCATTCCCTTAGAGTGAGGAATTTGCTCACTTTACTTTCAAAATTGCCTTAAAATTAAATAGGCCCATTTTTTTGTGGCAGATGATTGTGCCGTGTGTTTCAGTAAGACATTCAGAGTGGTGCTCCTAATCCTGGGAAATCTCACATATTTAAGTTGTCACATTTTGAGTCTTATGTCATTCCCCACCCTAGATTTGGAGATTTTGCCAGTAACAAAAAATTCTCTCTCTCTTCCTCCCCTTTCTCCTCCTCCTCCCTGCTGACTATTCTTTGTAAAGAAGAGATATGGACATAACTATGCTGGTACCTGTTCTTCCTACTCCTTTTATTTATTTATTTATTGCAGCGTGGATAATTCTCAGTATTCTATGCTGCATCCTTCATGGTTTGGGATGTACTCAGAATTACATGGTCAAATTCAAAGTGAAAACCATGTACCTTTTTCTATATTTGTCTTTAATATGACCAAAAGGTGGAACGGAAGGAAAACTACTTGGAGAAAAAAAAAGTCTTTATATATTTATTATTATTAAGAGTATATTAATTACTCTTTATAATTAAATATAAATATTATTAATATTTATATTGTTAAAACCTATTTCATAATTTTCATAGTAATAAATTCCCAGCAATGTAACTAAGTTCAAAATCTGGTGCATTTCTGTTGCCACTGCTAATCACTCAGCTCCTGCATTGCACCCATGAAGTGGGGTGCTGCTGTTTCAGCAGAGTCTGAAAAGGATCAAGCAGGATCTTGAAAGACCCAAACTCCTGTAGTGACTTCTCAGCAAAGGGTTATAACAAGAGGTCTTTACTTCGGGGAATTTCTTTTATAATCTCAGGTCTTTGAAACTGCAGGTAACTCCCAAACCTTCAACACTATACTAAAATCCAAGTTAAACAGAATTCAGGTTTGCAATCAGGAGCAGCTGATCTGAAAAATAATGAAATTCAAGGGCAGAAGATCAGGTAATGTCTAACATTTCCTGACTTTCCCATGGCAGACCAAAGATGACAGGCATCTCAGTTAAATGAGCTGAGGTTACCAGCTCATTAGTTTTTTGCAAGCTTTAATCTACAAAAGTTTTCCGTAAGATCCTAGATCAGAGGCAGATGTTTAAGTATTGATTTTTTTTTCCTCCTAAAGCATAAAAAAAAGGCAGTGAAAATTAATCTTGCTCCTTACATATTTCTGATAATAAAGCATGTGTTTGGAAAGTGTTGGGATGCCCAAGACTCTTGTGTTTGGGAAGAAGTTGCACTCAAGCTCTGGTCATGCCTGTTCCTCTGCAGTTCCCTGCACACTTCTACTTCTGCTGTGATTCTTGTACAGGAAAATACTTCTCCTGTACTAGCCCATGCACTGAGATCAGTTAATCTCCTGGGAAATATTGAGGTAGACCTTTAATTTTTGTCTTAAATGCACTGTATGAGCAAACAAGACAGCTGTGGGACTCCCATCCTCCTCCTCGTCGTCGTCGTCGTCGTCGTCGTTTTCTTCTTCTTCTTCTTCTTCTTCTTCTTCTTCTTCTTCTTCTTCTTCTTCTTCCTTCTTCTCTTTTTCCTTTATTTTTTTGATGCAGTTTGAGCAGGGAGAGACTAAGAGTCCTAATGAGGATGGAAAAGTTGATAGTTTTGAATATCTCATGTTAAAAGGATAAGCTGCTGCAATGCTAATTATAAGAATAAAACCTTGATTTCGTACATTCAGGCAGAAGCACTCTATAATTATTATTATTATTATTATTTATTTATTTTTTTTTTGCAAGAAAACTAATTAGATTAAGTGTTAACCACTCTAGAATATTAGCTGTTAACTGTATGGTCTCTGGACAGGTAGACAGTGATCTGTGATGCTCCTAATAGTCATCTATGGACTTAAAGAATTTCAGCTTCTGGATTGCATTAAAAAGACACTTGTTTCCTTAAGTAATTGGTATACGAATGAAATCAGTGTTGACATCAGGGATAGCTGATCTCAAGTTCTTAAAAAACAGAATATCATAATTAGATGACGCTATGAGAAGTTCTTATTATTTTTAAAACTTTTTTTTTCTTTTAAAAAGTTAAAAAAAAACTATTTTGTAGTTGAGAAAAAAAAAAAAACAGGTACAAATGTGGGGTAGCAGCACAAACAGAAAGACATATGGATCTCTGATGAATGTTGTTCATATCTGAAAGATCATGAAGGATACCAAAGAGATTTGTGACATATGGAGGAAGCAGATTAATTAATCTGAAAACAACCTTTGTACAAGGAACAGTTTCTGCTAAAGTAATTAAATTTAAAATGCTGCATAGTTGTCAAGGTTTGTATAAAGAAAGGGGCTCTCAAACAGGTTTTGAGAGCGCTACATAAAGCCGTGTAGCCTAATAAGATGAGAAAGGTTGATACTTAACAACCCATTTCACTTTCAGAGAGGTTCGATGTCACCAAAAACAAACCCATTGTTTTGCTCGCAATGCAACTACTGATTTTTAGCTACTGCACGTCCTGGTCCAGGTTCAGCTCTGGGGAAAGTCCTCAGGGTCATCTTCCCTCTTTGTCTTTGAAAGTACTCGGCAAATCTCTCTTCTGCTGCTGAAGGGCTGAAGCTCCCTCCTCTCTGCACCCTGGCACAGTAAATAACACCAGAATAGAGCTATTGTTTTAAATCTTCTTGGCTGACATTTATTCTGAGGGAAATACTCTCAATTCTATTGAGCAAAGAGATTTTTGATAAAATATTAAGAACGACTTTCGCTATGTAAACACTGCAATATTGAGAGGTTATGTTCTTCCCTCCACGAAACTCAAATGCCAAGTAATCATTGCCTTGAGCCCAGAAAGGTTTTTGTGCAGGTGGAATAGCAGCCTGAGCATGGCTGGCACTGGGTTAATTGCACAGTTAATTGCACATCTCACCCTCCTCAGAAAACAGAGCTTCGAATTTTGCCCCCGGTTTGGAGGGGAAATGCAGTTGCCCCATTATGCAAATATTTACAGGTCCTACTTGAAGAGATCTAGGAAGTAATTTCAAAATACATTAAATAATAGCGTGATTTAGTCTACCCATGAGAGAGGTAGCAAAGAGAAGAATTTGTATTACATATATTGCTCACAGAAAACAGTAGTGAATAACGAAGACATCCACCTCCTGCATTTTGTATTTGGTCTGTAGGACGTCTTCAAGAAAGCCAACCTATCCCAAATGAAGAAAGAGAGACTCCAAAAGGCCCATATTTGAATGCATTAAGTACATCTTCCCTGAATTCCCTGCCAAAGTCACTTCAGCCATCAAACTAACACACAAATGATATGCATACATTCTTAGGAGAAATTGCCTTTTCCTTTCAAATATTTCTAAAGAAAAAAGTAAAGTTTAATTATGAAGAGATAACCAGAGGTGTTACCCACAGAATTTAATTATTATTTGATTAAATTTCAAAAAAAGAACACAACTAAGCTATGACAGGGACAGAAAGTATAGTAAATGGTAATTATGAAATAGGAGATATGAATTAAGATAGGAAAGATTTTTTTTAAGTGTATGCCTGTGGGAAGGGGAATAAAATAAGTGAATGTTCTCTCTGTCTTATAAAATATTAACATTTTGAGCCAGAAGATGGATTAATTGATGCCATCTGCTGAATGGACATGAACCAAGCTCCCTTTTATCCTTTGAAATGCCTTTTTGTGATTAAAGTGGGGTATTAATGGAGAAAGAGTGGCCTGGATGCAGAAGTTGTGCCCAGTATTTTGCTGGGTGGGATTCTACCACCATGAGAAAAATGGATCCTGGCCAGGTTCTCCTTCTCCTTCAGATTCTCTCCTCCTCTGAAGCCATCATTGGACCTGCATGATGAACTACCCAAAACTGGGGAATAAAAGGCAATTGTGGAGGACGGTGGGATGCACCAGTAATGAAGGAATGATAAAAGAAAAAGAGAGCTTGCATGTTGCACTGTGGAATCTGGCGAGCATATAGATCAAAACGGCTGCTACAATCTATTCTCCAAGCTCTGTGGTTGTTGTTAATGTTGACATATTTTGAGCAGCTGGAATTTTAGGCTGCTGGCTTCCTGAAGACAACAAAATTAAACATACTTTTAAGATTTCATATTAATGATGCAGAGTCTTATACGCTTCTTTAAACTGTCAAGCTGTTTTGCTGTGCCAAGGACTGCCTTCTTGCGGTGCAAATAGCAGAAAGATGAGCTTTGGGAATGGCAACGCCGAGGCTCAATATCTTTTAATGCGTCGTTTCTAGGAGGAAGTTCACCAAGGAGGCACCTCCATCTCCTCCGCGTCCCCCCTCCTAAAGCATCAAGTATTCATGGCAGTGTCTTCGGGAACGACAATGCAATATTTAGCTTCCAAGGTTTGATTTAAAGGCACTGATACAGGGAAGCATGCTGAGAGCTCAATCTTGCAGATCTACACTCACAGAATTTACAAGATTAGGATTAATTTTGGCATGAATTCTCCCTTCCCCGTATATAATTTATGGTAAAAGAAATCTGTTTTGATAGATTTCCCTTCCTATAAGGGCTTAGCCCCGCAACTAAGCACTTGTCTTTATTTTTCAGGTGTTTAGTTCTTTAACTCCTTTTCCACTTTGATAACTGCATTCAGGTGTTATATTAATTTTACTTTCAGATAATGAAGACACATCTATGGAAAACATCTAATCCTGAAGTCAATTAATAAATCCTTTGAAAAAACAATTTGATTAGAACTGGAGAGTGGACAAATATCTTGTGTGTGCTGAGACTCCTTTATGCTGTCCTTCAATTAAGTATTTAATAGCCTACAATTATCCAAGTGTCATTTTTCACTGGGTTAAATAGTTGTCTTACTGCTCTTAGGAAAATTTCAGCTTTTTCCTCCAAACTCATCCCAAGGGATGGAGCACAAAGACAAAGGCTACTATTGAGCCTCCACCCTCGTTTCTCCAGGAGGATGAAAGAAGGCTGGGGTCTCCTGGCACTTTTTAAATTCAAATTGCAGATGATTTCCAGGGATTCTTTGTATTTCAGTGAAAACATGATGCTTTTGGCTAACAGCACATTCTGTGGTAGACACTGTATCAATTTTTTAAAGCAACTGTCTTTTATAGACTGAGAGCAACGTAAAACAGTGGAATTGGTGCATTTATCCTGCTGTGGTTGTTTCAGCTTCATGTGTAAAAGGTAAGCAGCAGTTGCATTCTGCTATTAAATCTTCCCATTGCACAGAGCAAGAGCTCAAGCACAAATATTTGTATGCAGTTTCTATAACAGCAGAAATTAACTGTGAATACAGTGTACTTTTCCCCCTCTTGGCCTCCATGGGTTATCTTGGAGGATGCAGAACATATTCTAAAATTCCCCCCAAATTGAAACTGGCATCCACTAAAAAAAATATTTTAACCAAGTAATAGCTGCCAACTTCCAATGCAGTTGCTGTAATTTTAAGCATTTATTTACTTACTTTCCTTACTTTTCTCACCCCCTTCGGGCGCCCCCCTTAGCAAATGCCTTATCTCGGGAATATCCGCACGGAGCAGGGCACGTGTGCTGGAGACCTCCCTGCACATCCCGCTACTCAACACCAGGCAAAAATACAAAGATGCCTCTCGGATGGCAAAGTCCTCGTGGTCTCCCTCTGCCTGTTGCTAGGAGACCTTTTTAAGAATTAATCACGGAAACATCAGAAATGCGGCTAAATCACGTGCTGTGGCTCCAAAGAGATGAGAAAAAGGCATTT
This sequence comes from Rhynchotus rufescens, assembly GCA_032273925.1. Taxonomy (NCBI): domain Eukaryota; kingdom Metazoa; phylum Chordata; class Aves; order Tinamiformes; family Tinamidae; genus Rhynchotus; species Rhynchotus rufescens. Next base: position 47,884 of record JAVCKT010008120.1, read on the forward strand.
TATGTGTGTGTTTGTGTGTGTGTGTGTGTGCGTGTGCTCTGCCGGCGAGGACTGGTATGCGGCACAATTTCCTTCGGTAAGTACACGGCTGTACAAGCACAAAATATTTACCCTGTGTCTCCAGCAAAGTTGACAGTCTTGTCTCGCCAAGAACTCCTTGTACAACAAGGACAAACAGAGGCGCATGAGAAACTGAACGTGGACGGATACGCTCAGGCGGCTCCCAAGTTCCAAGTAGGACCAGGGAGTAGATTTTCCTTGGGAAAAAAATCCACAGATAGCTCCAAGGCATGGGTGGGCACAGCATGAAAAACGGGAGATGCTAAATGATTCTGAAGTGGGACCCATGGTTGGGGCACAGAGGGATATGGCAAGCTGGAAAAGGGTGAAGCCCTTCCTGAAGGCTGCTCTGCACCAGAAGGTCCCGCTACACTACCTGCATTGGCACAGATCCAGTTATTCCAGTGGGATCACACTTTTTGACACGGTGTGGGTGGAAAGGGAAAGCAGCTACTCCGACACAAGGTCCTTCCCAGCCAGTCTGGTGTCTTCCCATGAAGGAGTTGAGCGGAAGAAAGCTAAAACAACTGACTGAACGTTTAGGCTGTTGCCAAAGCTGTGTTGAGAGTAGAGCCGGGATGGGCAGATCTGGCACTTAGAGCTCACTCGGCATCCTAAGGCCTTGGGAATGACAGCGCGAGCAGAGACGCGCTGCGGGGTCGGGCCGTCACTCCTGCTCTCTGCAGCATATGGCTCATAACTGCTCAGCCTCCGTTTCAGGAGATTCGACCTAAGATTCCTGCTGCTGAAAGCCAAAGTTTTGTAAAAATAGCTTTTCTTCTGTGAATGCAGCCATATTTTGATTGAGGAAAAGAGCCGTTCGGGTTTCAGGCTTGTGCTCTGATCCAAGAGATTTATGAGCACATTGCGGCCCCAAGGTCCGGTTTGAGGATATCTTTAATCAAGATTTCAGCCTGTTTGGATGCAGTGGTCAGGAAGGGATCTGAAGGTTGCCTGGGAATCTAGCAGTTAATACAACAAGGCCTTGGAGAGAACACAGAGTCTTTAGAAAGAAGATGGGGCTATTTTCGTTTCAAAGCTTTTTGCTGGATCCCAAAGAATTTCTGGTGCCAAGTGCAAAATATGGGAATGTTAGAAGCGGCCTGGAGAGTCTGGATCACAAGTGATGGGAATAGCCACCACTTTCGGTTTGGCCCTTTGCAGTTACCAGCTCAGGCCGCTGTAACTGGCTCTGCTTTGACTTTAGTCAAGCTGCCATTGCACAGATGTCCCTCCTACAAAGCCAGGATTTTTGGTGACTGTGATTTTTTAGTTAGTTTTGCTCAGGTTTCATGGCAGGGCAGTGATGAAAGAACCTTTCTGCACCCAGTGCAGGCAAGTGGGTCCTTCAAGGGTGTTGGGGAGCCCTGCAGATCGTCCTTCCCTCTGTGCTCTGCCAATGCACTCACCTGCCATTGCACAAGGCACTTCTATAAGCACCTTTCTAATGCCTCCTTTAAGGTAAACATACGGTGCTAAGATGACACTAGCTCAGCCTTGCGGTTAATAACAGCAAAGCTCAGAGAGCTTCGAAGACTATTAGAAAAATATAATTGAAAGAAAACACACCCATCTCTCCTAAATTGTCTGTATTCTGATGATATAGAAATATTTGAGGGACATAAATCTCGGCACATGAAGAAAGAGGTTGCCTGATTTCTCGTGCTTGGGGTAAGCTCTTATAGCCGTGTCTGCAAACTACTTGAGCACGATCCATCAACATGACTCCCATATTCCTAATATTCCTAATTCCTTTTAATGCAACAACTGTCCAAAAGTAATGTTCACTCCTCCAGAACTCTCCATGGCAGCTGCTCATTCCTATTTATTGAGGATTTTGGAAATAGAGAAGATTGTTGCTGGAACAGCAGCTTTGGCCACCTCTCCTCCAAGGGAGACCCAGGACTCTGCAGGATTGCCGAGCTGCCCCATCCAGCCTATTCCGCTCTCCACAGAGGGATTTGCTGTATGCCTCCAAGGAGGATTAAATGCTGATTTATATTGAATTAATTGTTTCTCCTTTTCTCCCTCTCACTGATCCAGGCAAGCAGATGTCTTGATATCTTGGACTGTGACCATTCCCACTGCCCATCCTTCCTCCTTCCAAGCGGTAATCATTGCAGCAGCCCAGGAGATAAAAAGGCATTAAAGGTAATGACCCTTGTTCTGATTTCACATACGGCTGGGCCTTACCCAACAAAACACTAATCCCCGTTTTACCGATAATTATATATCAAAAGTGATAAATGTTTTGTGACAGCGTTACCCGTGGCATGCTCAAAGGCTGCCCTGTCCGTGGTTAACGACATGGCTAAAAAAAGCTAATGTGGTTAGCTTTTTGGGAACCAGAAAATAATTATTTGTAACTTTTAAAAATAATTCTGTGTAACTTTTAACTGAAATTTCTGATTGCAATTCTGTGTGCATATGTGTGTGGCTTTTAGACCTGTACATTAGGCATGAATATCTACTAAAAACAATCCACAATCTGTTAAATGAGCAATAGCTACTAAGGAGATGCAATGTTTCTTTAAAATTATTGATTTTATCAGGTAAAAAGAAATTATATATAAGCAAGACTGACAAACACATTTAATGATATTGTCACATCTCCTTTGGCACCAGTTCCTGAAGTAACTTTAAGCAATGTAAACTATATTAACCCTTTTTTTTTTTTTTCTTTGCTAAATAAGAAAAACTCGGTTCAGTCTAAACTCATAAAGGAAGCTGATAAAAAATAACAGGACTTGAAGGTCAGAAACCAAAGGAACCTAAATAGGAAAGCAGAGCAAGGTAAAAGGAAATAATTTTAGTTATTTAATTATTTTAGCAGATTTAAGACTCTTTGACAAAGCAGAGTTAAGCCTGAGGAATTATTGCTCTTCCAGAAATATAACTGACAACTATAACTTCAGCATATTTAAAACAGTTTGAAACCAATTAGCTTCTCACCTAGACTTGAAGGAAGGCCAGCACTACTGCTGTAGCATAATGCAATCAAAATCACATTGAAATAAAGCAGGAACTATCCTTAGAAAAGGTTTCTTTTCTAAGTTTAGAAAAAAATTAATTGGACAAATGAGAATCACTATATAGTATGTTGGTCAGTAGAAAAATCCTTTGTGGAGCCATTCAAACTCCATCCTTCTGCAAACACAAAGTAACTTTTTAATAGGTTTAATTTAAGATTATTGAATAATCCATTGATGTAGGACCAGAGTGGCAAGTATCCAAATAAACCCTGTGGGCTGGATTAAATCACGTTAAAAATTACTAAAATTTCATGTGCAATCCTTATTTTGAGGTATGTGAGTGTCTGGCTGTGGGAAATGCTGTGTGCGCAAGCTCTCAGGCTGTGCACACAGACACGATAATTTTGTCTCTGTGACAGACATGCATTTGTAATTTAGTGTTTGAAAGAAGTCCATCCTCAAAGGTTTACGTTCATTTGTTCCCTATTAAAATTTTTTTTGGTTTTTTTTTGGTTTTTTTTGACATGCATAGGAGGCCACGCAGAACATCATACTTTACTCTGAGCCTGATTTCCAGAAGCTGCAGTGCCTTCAGAGAACCTGCCTCATTGAAACTCCTATCGTCTTTTTGGGCATTTGATCCCAACAATGAATCTATGCCATGACTTATCTGAGCTGGAGAGAAATGGGTAGACCAGGGCAAAGGCAGTGTACAGATCTGGTCTTGGTACTAATGACCTGTTCCTGGTGGTGCCAGATGTCCTTCATGATCCTTGTTATCTAATGTGAATCTTGGCATCGTTCTAGGTTCTCCAAGATGCTGGACAGGCTGCATCATTTAACATTCATTCCTGCTGTGTATTTTTAACCCTCACTTCTTTTCTGAAAGATTTGCAACTCCTTCTGCTGCAAACTTAGCTCACTCCGCTCGCATTTTCACGGCAGATCTGACTACCTTCCTGTGCACATGGACATATGTCTCGCGACTCTTCCTCGCAATGTGCGACTGGAAGGGAACACCTGCTTCCCCTCATCCCAGCCCCTTGCTTCTCCCGATGGATCATCCTTTCCGCACACTGACAAAGAGCCATGTCAAGGAAAGCTGCACTTTTTAAAAAAAGAAATGTAAAAAGTTCCAAAATCAACTTTTATTTTAGAGCAGTAATGAGTCCACGGATGAGCAGCTCTTCCCATGGAGCTCCCAATTGCAGCTCCCAATCTGCTTAGAGAGAACACTACATCTTACCCCAAAAGTGATCCGTCTCCGTTTGGCATGAATGCAAGGCAATCACAGCAGCTGCCATCCGTGGTACCCATGGATTTTATGACCACAGGGACATCAGAGGGAAATTAGGCTCAGAAACATTTTACCAAAATGTATAACGGTCATGAGGATCCTACAGTCCTCTATCCCCAATGAGCATGCCACCTCTGCTATAGACTATTTCAGTCCTGTTAGTAATGTGTATATAACATTTCTACAATATATCATAATCTGATACTGTGAATAAATACAAGCCATAAACAAGGTCATTTTTTGGAAACTTTATCTATAGTGGCTGGAAGATGTTACTAATGAAGAAATATCACATATTTTCTTTTCCAGTACCATCACTGATGTTTTCACTTCCAACATCTTAAATGAATCTTCCCCTCAAGAGACTTGAATAATATTTTCACTTCCTGAAAACATTAAACACCAGCAGAATCAAGCTGCACTGACTTTGATGCATTATCTACAAATTTACAAGAGGTATAGATATTCAAGAGGTCAGTGATCAAAGCAAAGAACCTGCATACACAAGAAGGGAGATATTTTTTATAAATAAACGTGACACTAGCTTGATAAAAATAGAGAAAAAATAAAATAAAATAAAATAAAATAAAATAAAATAAAATAAAATAAAAAAAAATAAAATAAAATAAAGAACAATGAGAATGAGGCCTGGAGTTTCTTGCAATGAACCATGTGCCAGTTTGACAATTAATTGATTCAGACTGATTGGTGACTTGGCAGCAACGTTCGACACAGTTTCCTGCAATCTGCCAGTCCAACCATCCAAGGGATGTTACTGGATCCTGCCCCGCTCTGTTCTCTCTCCCATCTGCTGCATTATGCAAGACGAGATGCAGCAGTCCTAGAGAATTTAGAAAGTGCTGCAAGAGGCAGGGGGAAAAAATCATCCTCCAGCTTACATGGAACATAATGTTGTAGGATCTTGATACCCTGAAAACGAAGACAGACTAAGGGAAATTCCCACCTGCTTTATGAGAATGTGAAGATCTTTTGCCATATAGAAATTGGAAGGGAAATGTTGTAGTCTTTTTAGTGAAAAAGTCAGACAATTACATAATATTCAATTCTGCCATGCTCTCTAAAGAATCATTCTGTTTAGAACTTTCCCCTTCCACCTTTTCCCTTCTTT
>JAVCKT010008121.1:8295-26164 GCA_032273925.1 Rhynchotus rufescens
TGTTGCCCTCATCCAGCATGGAGCAGGAGCTGATCATCACCTGGACTGTACCAGCGAAACCTGGACAGATATTAAGTCCTACAAATTTGTTGATGTAGTGTAGAGCATCACCTGCACAAACACCCAGGAGCAAAAGGAGGGGTTCTCTGCCTATGCACCTATCTGGCACAGAAAAAGCCTCGGGACAAAGTGAGAAGAAATGTCTCAGCGACACTTCAGCAATAAGAGAACCAATTCTCAACTATATAATCTTCTTAAGAGTGGAAGAAAGTTGCTAAGTAAGTAAAAACCTGATGCACGTTCCTCAAAGAAGAGGACCTTGTAAAGAGTGGTGTGGAACAGGTCTCCAGAGGAGAATGACTTCTTCCTGACTATAGCAGTGACTATTGAAATCCTCTGATCGTGAGGCAGTATGAGCCTGCTCTGTCCATGCTTTCTCTCTGCATAAACTGTTTTTTTTATTACACATTTCTCCATTTGATCATTTGGATTTCAATTAAGACATATGCTTTCTAATATATGGGCTCTCATGTAATTGCTGCTGTCACACATGCAGAAAGCAAGAGAAAAATGTTTGAGAATCAGTGGTGCAAAGCACGTTGATCACGTAGAAGCCTATGGCTACTTGTGAAAAAAAGAATTTCAGTGGGAAACTCAGCTTCGCATTTCCTAAATAGTCAGAATGTAAAATATATTAATTGTATTATGTCAATGAGCAGTTTGATATCATGGGGACAGAATTATTTTGGTGTCAAAAAAAATATCAGAAACAAGAGTTCTGAAAAAATGAAAAAACCTCCATAAACCTCTACAGGACAAACATGTGCTTGTAAAATACTATGACTACATCTATTGATTTCATGACTTCTGCTTTCAAGATATTCCCTTAGAAATCAGTCATGCCCAAAGACCACTACAGGCTATACAAAATATAAGAATATTTCATAGCTTAGATTGTGATAGTGATCTGTCTACAGTGGGAAATCACTCTGATTTGTTTCACTGCAATTTCCAGTGTGGAAATTTCACTGCAATTTCCAGAGTGATTCAGACAACCTTTTGCAAAAGTCTAGAATGAAATTCAGTCCAAAAAAAGAAACAGCAGGATATTAAAGCAAAAGTAAACTTTCAGCAAAAGAGTTAAGAGTTTGACCAAAACAACTGCAGTTCCAAGATGGGGAGGGAGGCAGGAACAGTACAGACCTTTAGCCTTATCCTAATTTTCTTCCTTCCTATTGAAGCATCTGTTTGATATTTGCCTCATGCCACAATATTTAGGGAAAGAAAAACAAACAAACAAAAATCTAAGAGCAATTTCTGGCTAAGCAAGAGACACAAAAGAAACTCTTAGTTATAGCTGTATTTTCAGTATTTCAGTTTTCACCACAGTATAATGCCAATGTGAACAAAGAATAAGCTCTTTTTCAGTACAAAATTGGAACTCTGAAAGTTTTATTTTTATAAATATAGTTTGTTTTAAGGGCTTCTTGCTCCCTTTTTCTTTTATTGCACAAACCATCTCCTCCCACAAGCAGTTGTGCAATCTCTGAGGCAGCAAAGCCAATCACTTAGTCTCCTACCATTACTTTCTCATGTACTTACAGCTGCCTGAAGATAATTCAGTAACTGAAGATAAAAAGGAATTACTATCATTAAGTTGTGCTCTCCAGGTCAAATTTTGAGAGTCTGCTGTAGAGAAATAATTAAATGAGATACATCTACCCCTTGGTTCTGAGCTGCTTGTATTAAAGTTTAAAAATGCTCGGCAGTCAAGCATTGCCACCTGTTCTTTCATTTTAATTTAAGTATTTCAAATTATGCTAATGGAAACCTGAAAAATGCTTGCATTCTGGAAATATGTACATTCACTAACCACCACAATTATTATCATATTAAAGTTATGAAGAAATATGAAAAAATGGCAAAAAGATTAAAGGGTATTATAAAGCCAAAAACATTTCTGCGTGCATATTATATGCTACAAATATATATGTTTTCAAACCACTGTCTCCACTATGTCTGGAGAAAGCACACATTTCAATTAATAATACATTCAAGCTTTATTTTCAGTTGTAGCTTTCAGGAGACATTACCCTTTCAGGCATGATATTGTAACAGTCCTACTGAACTTCAACTTTCATTAGAGGACATCAATCAACTTTCTTTCAGTAAAAACACATGTTCAGCGTAGACCACAGAAAATTCTTAAAAAACAAATGAAAGTTCTATCATATATATATATACACACACACACACACACGTATATAAGTACACACATACACACAGAGTCAAATATATACGTATATGTATATATAGGAAAAATACTACAGGAGATGTATTTATGACAAGACGCTCTTGTCATAAATTTATCAGTTAAATAAAACATTTTTTTCCTGTAGAATTCTAAGTCTAAAGCATTATGTTTTTTCTCCTGCCACCCTAAAATCTCACTTCATCTGGTTTAGTAAGCAGTGCTGTTGACTATAAGCAGTACTGTACAGCTATACTATTCAATAACTGTGGCTTAATCAATACATGCTTATTATGCTGCAAGTCTTCATTTTTTTCTTTCCTGTGTTTCTGATTAATTTTTATCCTCTTTTTTTTCCACGGATTTAAGTTTGACATGGTGAAGCCTATGTGAGGCTTTAAGTTTGACATGGTGAAGCCCATGGTGAGACCTTCTGGTTAAGATCGACAGACTGTTGTTTCCATTTCCAAACACTTGATTTTTGTTGGTCCATTAATTATGTATACTATGAATGAGATTTAAATTATCCTGCTATATAAGTTATCCTTTTTTTTGTCCCACTCAAAGAGCAAAAACTGCTGCCATCTTGTGGTCAAACATTCCCGTGTGACACACAGACACTGGGAGTGCACCCAAATTCCTTATATTACAGTGGTGATTTTGGGCAGAGAGAGGGGTGTGGTGGTGAGGGAAGAAATTCTGGAAAATAATATATCTGGGAAAAAAAAAAGAAATAAAGAAGTTACTGTACTCCATTTCCAACCCTCTAACTTCCTACTCATTGATTGAGGCTGGAAGTGCTGTCTTGTTAAAGCTGAGAGCCAAAACTGAAGAGCAAGGACATGAGCCACAGTCCTAAGAGAATCTGCTCCCCGACTTTGCACCTTCCCTCTGATGCTTAATAGGAATAGGAGGAGAAAAAAAGATAAGGAAGCACTATGGAAAACTGCTCTTAAATTAGAACAGGTCAATCATTCTGGAAAGCAGTTCTACCTCAATTTTACTTCTCCCTCTATTTAGAGGCCATACATAGTTTACTGGAAACTCAGTTTTCCTCGAATACCAAGGAAAACTGTGGTTCTCCCTGTTAGAGAAAAATTCATTCCAATACTTTATACCACCACCATCAAAAAATGGGGTCTAACTCTTAACAAAAAATAATAAATGAAGTCTTTACATACCAGATTTAAAACAACTGTTGATAAGTGTTTCTGCAACAAAACACGTTCATGCACAAACCTAAGGCTTTTCTACTACACATAAGCCAAGTTTTACATTATTCATCGCTTTCTTCTTTGTCTGTAAACCACAGTTCCAAGCACCATGACCATAACATTGGCCCAGGGCTTTTCTTTCTGCTTACAAATAGTTGAAGCAAAAGAGTTCCATCAGAATTATAATTCAATTAGGAGTCTTTAAAAATTAAATGGATGAAGTTCAAAGAATTATAAAAAGGTCTTGAAGGAAAAATTTGTCTGTACTTGGGTGGATAAATGATAACTGCATATGTTACAGACATGCAGGCATCTAGATTCCTGTTCCTAGCATTTAATATTAAAACTGCTACCTATGTCATTTACCACCTCCATAAGGTTGCTATCTGCTAACACAATTGAGTATGGCAATAATATGCACAGACCTTGTTATTCCAACTAACTTGAACCACAGTAAATAAAGAACACTGATTCTCATGCAATATCATTCATACTTTTAAACATTGTTAAATAACCTCTAAAAATAGCATGGCTATGCATAGATACTGCACAGCACCCTTCAGAAAAGAAAAATCAGTATCTGTAACACAGTAGCTGGAAGCTCATCTCCAAGCAAATCATTGCAACATTGCAAATGCTCTTTTCTTTTCACATTTGCACGACCTTAACTTTGTATTAGCTTTCAGTTCTTCTCTACTACCCCTGCATTTTCTCATGTGTATGAACCACTGCCATTTACCAGTGCATTATGAATATTTATTTGCTGAACAGCTTTCTCTAATGCAATTACAATTCAGTTAACTACATAATATGCATATTGTAAAGCTCTTGGCAAATAAAAATTTAAATAAATACTTAATTGCAAGGATTCTGATAACATATGTACAAACAGATACAGCACAAACTCTTTCAGTACATCCCAGTGAGATCATAACTCTGTACACAGATTTACAAATGCTGTTAATACCCATTAAAGTTTCAGGGAATAGGGTAGAAATAAAAACAGAATGTCAAAATTCACATTTTTATTGTGAATGAGTATAGAACAACACTCCAAAGCAATATGCTTAAACAAAAGAACTATGTTTACTTATATCATTGGTTTACCTTCTTGTATCTCTTCACACTTAGCTCTCACATGAATAACTCGGGGTCTCACAGGTTCAACTTCTGCAGCTCCTTGGCTTCCTTCCTGTGTCATGTATTAAAAACATGTTAGAAACATGATTTTTGATTTAGAAACACAGCAAAATTACATGGCAGTTCCGGAAATATTCAAACAGATTCTAAAAGATTCATTAAAGCATATGCTTTTGTTCTACCTCCTTTCAACTTCAAAAGCATTCAGACCTGAATTACCCTATTGCAACTCTGCTTCCTCTAGACTAACATCCTGGGAGCTGTAGGGATGAAAAAGTGCCATTCAGACCTAAGGCACAACAGACGCTCAATTCCTACTCAAACAATGTGGCAGGAAGAACTTAAAAGATTTTTTGTCCTTTTTCTCCATACCAACAGTCAGGATTTCCCCAGTCCTCCTGCACTGGAAAGAACTGAAAGGGGAAAAAACAGGACATCAATTGGAAACTGATGACATGTATATCATCTATTTCCTTGATGATGTTTTTAGAAGTATTTTTATGTCTTCAAGAAACTCTTTTCAGGACCTATACCTCCCACCACGGCTATCATAAAGCAGTTCCTTAGGATAAACAAATGCCCTGCATGTTAAAAACGAAGACATCGCATTTGACAAATACTTTTTTGCCTTAGGATATTTACTGTTTGGGACAGAAATTGTGACATGATGACGTTCCAGTACGACACACATAGGAGCTATGAAATGTGTACCACCAGGTCACGGAAATCTGAAAGGCTTAAATAGTCTCAAATTTGATTTTTCTCAAATAACAGAACAGTTTTTCTGTTGGTTCTATAGATGAATATATGCTTTTTAGGGAAGCTTTTTAGAGATGGATGAACACTAGAAGGCTCATGAATTTCTGTACATCACACAGCATTTGAAGCTTATGAAGCATTACTACATGACTTCCAAGAAAATTATATGCCTTAAAAAGCAATGGCACTCTTGAAGTATTTGTCCCTCCAAAAGCTGACAAGGAGAAAAGAGAAAACATACTTAGTTCTGCAAAAGAAAACCCTATCCAGTACAGGCTTCAAGTGACACAGACAGCCAGAAATACTGATGAGGACATTATAGGACGTGATTTTTTTTAAGCAGCGTAACACTACACCCAGGAGGCCTTTAATGGTGGGGGATTTTTATTGAGACAACTCCCAAAAAACACTTTAAATTCAACTGAGCTGCCAACAGAAGTTTAGAACAGGCAGATTTACAACCTACAATTACAAAGACCTGGAAAATAAAAAATACCTAATTTGAAATACTAAAAATGAAAGCTAATGAGAATATCAAACTGACAGTCCCACTTAAAAATGTTGATTATGTAAAAGCATTCCTATATGCGTAAGAGCGTTATGAAAATGTTTTACTATTAACTGATTCTTTGAGAATTTAACACTGCATTTGGGATTTTGAATGAATGATTTAGATTTGCCATCTTTGAAATGTTTAGCCACACAAATATGATTTTCAACATTTATGACCTCTCCCATGTGCAAAAAAATATTTATTTAGAGCAAGAAGAGCTCAAATCCCCTGACTGCTGTCTTGCTTCTTAGAGCTATGAGCATAGGGGCAAAGCAACAGCAAATATCACTTAATCCCTGTGCCATTAAGCAAGAACAGTCAGAACAGTTGAAACCAAAGATGCATTTAGTTTTGCATCCTGTCCAACAGAGGGTAAAAGCACATAGAAATGTCATAAAACTCCAATGCCAGAAATGGGGGAACAATGAAGGAATTTGGGCAGGTAAGAAAAATCCTGTATGACTTAAGGCATCCACCTTGGGATGAGTGGCCACACAGGTGTCACTCAGGACTAAAAAGCATTTTCTTCCCTTATAGAAAAGCCAGTGCTCATCCTCTCACTCTGATCCACACCAGTGACAAGGATGTTGCTGCTCCATCCTGCTGCCCACATCCTCTGGGAAGTGAGCAGCCTATCCAGACAGGTTACAGAAGCCATCCTAGCTTTGGTGTAACAAATCCCAGCATCCAAGAGTAAATCCCATTTCCCAAGTAAATCAGTGCAAAGTTCCACAGAATCCAAAGCTGCTTGTCATCTGAAGCATCTACGTGTTTTCTCAGGCCTCTCATAAACACTGTTAAAAGCCTCATTTTATACCTGAATGGATTTGTTTTCTCACTATTATATAGTTGTTAGTTTTGCTGCAATCAAGATAAAACCAGAACTGAAAACTAAGATGTGAAAAGACAGATCCTTCTGAGGCAAGCTTTGAAATTATCTCATGTGGAGATTTTTTTTTAATTTTTTTTTTTTTTTTTTAATATTAAGGAGCCAAAGAAATAGCTCCCAGCTTGCTCATAAGTCTGGGATGAAGCTCAGTTTTATTATTAGTGGTTCAGCAGGCACACCATTCCTTGTCTGAAAAGAAGCTCTATCTTAACACTGATGCAGCAAAGCAGAATCCTACCTCCTGCTTTTAGAAAAAGATTTAATCAGTTTTCTCAAAATCTGCTGGGAATGGTTCACCCGTGACTGTGTAGACCCTGGAGACCTATATGAAAACACTAAGATTACAAATGCAAGAACTCATGAAAAACTGTTCAAAGAAATAAGGTGACACCTCAGCATCTTAAAAAATAAATAAATAAATAGAAAGAAATTGCACAGAATTTGCCCATGTCTATCATGGGTCATGGTTAAAAATCTACCCCTTGAGAAGCAGTGATTTAGAGTCCTATATCACGAATACCCATACACAGGAAGATATGATTGTTTGGGAGAAATCAAAGAGAATTAGAGAGCTTGGGGTTTACTTCCTTTTTTAAAGCAAAACAGAGCTCTATATGCCAGCAGGAGAAAAAAAAAAAAAAAAAAGGAAAAAAGGAGACAAAAAACAAAACCCACATTAAGAATTCACGTGAAAAAAAAGGTTTCTACAGATGAGATAATACACAGTTATATGCATATTTTTTTCTCTATGAAAAATATCTATGTTAGAGCACCTTACATTCCTTACATAGGTGAGACTACGTACCTGGTTCAGCTTAAACGCGGTAATTTATCACTCTCCTGCATTCAAGCAAAAAAAAAAAAAAAAAAAAAAAAAAAACAACCAAAACAAAACAAAACAAAAAAAACACCCCACCAAAATCCCATCACATTAGCTAAGCTTTTAGAGCAGGAGATGCATATACCACTGGGTGCTTTCTTACAACTACTGATGCTACAAGAAGGAAACATATTTTATTCCCTGTCCCCCTCCTTCAAGTTTACCTGTGAGAGCTCTTTGGAGAGAGATGTCACTTGGGGGGCTTGCACAGCAGCACTTGAACCTGGCTGTGATTCCAGGTCAGCCATAAGCATTGGACCATGACTCGAATCTGCATCTCCAAGGATTTCCGCTAAGAAAGAAAAATAAGGAAAAATAATCTCTGATCAATTAGAGTAAAGATTTCCCAGGCAGAGAGATCACATGTAGCAAGATGTGGAACCTTTTCAAGGCTGAACAGTGGAACATCAAATGCTAAAAAGAATGATTTCCTCCATGAGGTATATCCCTAAAATTGCCCTCGTGAATGAAAAATAGTAAGCAAATATATAATTTATGTGTGTGTGTCTTTAAAAATGGAAAACAAACAAAAACAGTTTTATGATCTGTAGATTTCCAACATGGCATAGTTTCAGAGTGCATAGTTCATCATATCATTTTAAGCTTAATGAGTTTTATCTCACATATTGGAAAGAGTCTGGAAAAGACTTCTTCATTAAGAGGTTTCACTCTTGTGTGAATTAAAAGAAATCTATTTGTCTATTGTCTATAATTGTCTATTTTTTTAAAGAAGTAATTTGCTCTGTAACCCAGTGTTTATCATGCTTCTGCAGCCTGCAAGCATATAAAACATCTTTTATGAAAAATATACTGACAGCTCATAAAATAACTCTGCCTTCTGTTACTATACAGAGCCAAAGAAAGAACTTTAAGTCTAATTAACTGTAATTATTGTTCACTTTAAGACTACATATGTCTTATTGCCATATTTCATGTGCAATTTAGTTTTTATATCCATGATTTTATCCACTGAAAATAAGGATTTATAAAAGAAATGCTGATCTCTACAATGCTGCCATATGTCCATACAAGCAACACTTTCTGCATTCTCCAAGTAGGCAAGAGATTTCCATAATACAAATTACAACCGGTCACCAAACTAAAGGCATTGACAGATGCCTAAACCCTAGGATTCCTATAGATAATTTGCAAGTAACTCATTCTGACAGGGAAACCATCACACTACTGCAAATCTCTACTGCAAGGTTATATGCTTGACTAGCCAAGTGTTTTAACGTGTACAGAATTACACGCCCTGAAATATGTCGTTTAATGATGATTTAATCTCATCCTTAAAAATAATTCTTAAATAATCAGGAAATAGCATTTAATCCTAACTCACAATAGACTATAGGGTGTGCAATCTCACATACCCATGAAGGATACCAAAAGACTTGGAGGAAAAGTGGGAAAAAAAGTACAGATCATTCTTTGCCTCCAAGTAATTATTTCATATTCAGCATTAACTTCATTATCAAAACAACTTATAGACAAGAGCATCTGATCCTTCCTGACATGAAAATATTGAGGTGAGAAGAAATGGGGACAAATCAGAAAGCAAGAGAACTCGGTCTGGAATTACTGCACTTCATGTGCAAGTGCAGGACATTCCCCTGTGGTATATGGGTATATACCTATGCATATAGGGTATGACCCCTGTGGGTCAGCTGTCTCCTCCAAAAATGATACCACAATAAACACAATACTGCAAGATTTAAGAAATGACCATAAAAGACAGAGAAAGAGGCTGCTTCTGGTTTATCAGCACATCCATTTTAAAAAGGGTTTGATATTTACAGGGCAGGAAAAGGTCATCCTAGACTACATTAAATACATTTAATAAATATGCATAGAAGAGATACAAAAATGCTATGCGAGATACATGCTGTGCCAGCTACAAATAGCCTGGGTAAGGAGACATCTCTGAATAGATAAAGATAAGATTCTGCCATTAACGAGCACCTGCCAATTCTCTACGTGGTCTTGAGCACTGTCAAAACGTATAGCAGGTTGTTCTAGAAGACTCTTTTATTCCCATGTAACAGCTCTAACTCTACAGTGTTAAATGAGTGACATGAAGAATGAGATGGCAGCATCACGTAGTCTTCTGCCAGGCAGTCCAACATAACAGATCTGCAAATGACATTCAGTTAACTAGTTTTAATTGAAAGTTTAAGGATATAGTGCATTCCAGATATAGTTTCAAGGCTGAGTGGTCTAGTTGGTTCAAAATGTTAAGTAACAGTGAGCTTAAAGGATTTTCTCTCCAAAAAACAATTTCAAATGTGAAGTAAACTTCATTTCTCTGCCTGCATTTATATCACGTTGAACACATTCAATTTCCATCAACTTCCTGTTGGCCAAGTGTCAATAAAATGAGAACTCCTTCTCTCGTCAAGATCATAAAAGTGAAGATCAGGAGAGAAAAACAGTTGTTTTATCAATTTATATACTGGTCCACTATGGTACAGACAACTAATCTACTTTAGATGAATCAGTGCAATCATATTTGTCTTATTAAAGCTCAATAATTATTGCAGTTTTGTCTACATAAATCTAAAATCACACTCAAATAAAGCAAAAGTTTCTACAAATGTGTAGCAGTTTAATTAAGCAAGTACATAAATACACGTTTAGATAAAAATGGAGAAAAGCAGGTGGAAAGATGAGGGAAACAAAGGAGGGGCCACAATCCTCTGCTTTACCAGAGCAATATATTCCTTCACTACCTTGAACAAGCCACAATGTGGGCTTCAGCTACGCATCTGGGAGAAAAAGAATTTCCATATGTTATAGGAATATTATGAAGCTAAAATATATTACAGATTGTGAGACAGTACAATATTGCTGTGATGGAGTGATAAAAGTAAGGAGGAGGAATGTCGTGAGAAGAGAGATAAGAAGCCCCTGGCTCTGCCAGTGCTACTATCTGTTCTACGGAAATAGGCTTCAAGAACAGTCAAATCAAGTGTTTTTGAGTTCTGACTTAAAAGAATAAAACACATATTTTGCAAGTTGACTTTTACATAGGAAAGTGGACCTTTGGAATGATTTTAATTCAAACTATGTATTACAGAATTCTGCATTAGCCAGAGAAAAGTGAAGACTCTGTGCGAGTTAAACCCACCCAAAACAATTCTCAGACTAGGAATGCTAACCTTTTCATTGCAGCAATTGCCTGTATTTATCACACGAGTTTGACTACACTCTCTGAATTTCAGATGCAGATTACAGAAAGTCTCAGAACATAAGTAAATACCACAGAGTGGAAATAATCTAATTATACCTGCACTTTGGGCAAACTGTCCTGGTGAGGGAGCACGGAAACCCTGGTTTCCACCCTCAGAAGTCCAAGGAGGTGGACGATTCGAATAAACTGAACATCCCATGAGGATATTTTCTTCTGCTCTTGTCAATGTAGGTCTTTGACCTTCGCTGATCTCCCCAATGCTATCATCAGAATCCTACAGAGGACAGTAACACAACAAGTTTAAAACACAAATAATTTCTTCCAAAAATTAGACATTATCTAATTACTTCAGCACAAATAAACTAGTCTTGAGGGGGGAAGACATTGAACAGATACCATCTCGATTGACCTATTTTTATCTGTACTGGACTGAAAAGAACCACTCACAATCAGAGAGCATCACTTCTTTTGCTAGTGATGCCCCAAGCTGATCAGAAACCGAGTTACATAATTAACACAGGAATCACTTACATTACAGATACAGTCATTGCTCCCTGTCTGACACTGTAACACTAGAAATATTTAAAAGCTGTTGGATCTCTGTTGTATAGAATATTATATAAAAAGATTCCTTTTTAAATAGGTTTCCTATTCCTTTTTAAATAGGTTTATAGGTTTTAAATAGGTTAAGAAGAAAAAAACAGTAAATTTGCTTCTATGCAAAAAAGAAAAAAAACCAGACTGAATAAAATTACAAACTATAAACACATGTGCATGGTGTTATTGTAAGAAAATACCAACATCATCTACAAAAATATTCTTCTCTTTTTCATGAGAAACTATGCTAGTATCTGCCTTGCTGGAAGCTGTGGAGGAATTTACTAGTCTTGTATGATTGACTGAGTGGCCTGTGACCAAGGCAAAAAACAAATTAAAGACGCATTTGTATTTGGCAGTGCTGACAAGAAAATGTCATTACAATTACAGTCAGGCTCAGAACTGACACTGTAGAAAGCTCTTCACTAAGTTCATCCATCAAGGCTTGTTAAGCAAAACACAGACAGACAGAGCAGGAAACAGTTAAGGAGGTGAGTGAAGTTGTTACTTTATAATAAACTGACCAAGATGGAAGGAAGAGACTGCACATGCATCAATAGAGGCACAAAAAAAACCAAAGAAACGTCCTAAATAATTATATTTGTGAATTGTGTTGAGATATTCAAGGTTCACTTGCTTTAAACATCCCTCCAGCTATGTTAATTTGATCAGACATCTATTCCAAACTTTTTTTCCTGCACAGAAAATACCTAGCTGTGTTACAAACACAAAACTTTTACCCTCCTAATGCAGACCATTGTATTTTTCTAAGTCTGTTTTTTTTATTATTACTTTTTCTTTTTTTTCCTACCAACCTATTTGGAATATTTGGGATTTTGCTCCAAGATCAATATCAACAACATATGCAAAACTGCATGTAAACATTTCTGACAGTTACTCTTCATATTTCCCCCAAAACACTCATCTGGCTGTAAACGCATGGAACTTGCACTGTTAAACACACCACTTGCACTGCCAAAGTGACAGAAAGCTTCCCTGGTTTTCAAAACGACAGGACAAATCTGGCATAGCCTAACAGTCACACACACAGCATGAAAGCTGGTTATGTGTGATAGGACATACAGCAAAATTGTTTATAACTACCCTAGAACTTCAGTGCTTTTAAAATATTTAGGTGAGAGAAGAGCCCACGGAAGTGGGATCACTTCCAATAGGGATTCAAGTGGATGAACCTATTTCACAGCCAAGAGGAAGGAGAAGCTTCATATATTTTAAGCCATTTTTAAGTAAGAAATTATCATTTCAAAACTCACCTCCAAATGGCACATTCCTTCTTGTGCTGCAACAGGGGCCTGATTTAGTTTGGCAAAGAGAGTCAGAACAGGATCCCTGTGATAGCCCTTATGGGGTCTTTTCACCACTTGCCCTTCACTGGGAGGATCAAAATCCTTTAAACAAAGAAAAAAAGTTCACATAATACATGATCCCCAAATTATTCTACCTTTTGTTCACATTTTTTTTTCTTTTACAAAAGAAATTGTTGCAGTTACCCACATTCAGAACATGTGTCATGAAAATCCAAGCATCTAAAAATCAGACTGTCACGCAGCCTTCTTTTAATAACAAAAGTGAACAAGCACATAGTTGATACAGAAGACTGTAATAATTTCAGATGGATGATGTCTATTATGGTCTTGGGTCCAGAGGGACAGTTAAATTCACACATACCGGATGCTGGCAAAGATCTGGCCGTACAGCTGCTCTCACCAGCAGGGATTTAGCAGGGAAGAGTTTGAGGATGAGAAAGATTATTGGAAGGAAATATGATCCATTTGAGAAAAGAAAAGAGAAGGATACCTTAGCAATCAGGCTTACTACCCTGATGGGAAGAACTTCATCCTAAATTTACTTAATAACAAGAATCTTAGGCCTAGGCTTTAGGGGAGGAAGTCCTGCTAACAGAAAAGGTACCCGAAGGGAAAGTCATGAGAAGGACTTTATAGTCTTGATCAAAAGGAAGGACATTCTCCTCAAGGGTCTATACATTCACAGAAAGATCTTCAAGTGCAGGGGATAGTCTCAGGGCTATGACACAAATGAAATCATGGATATGATGGACCAGCATCTATGAGTGGATTTGAGACATGTATAGATACAAGTGCTCAGGAAAGACTAAGCACTGGAAGGAACTTCTGGAGATCATCTTGAACAACTCCTCTGCTCAAAGAAATATCAAAGAGCCACTTCTAGTTGGGTTTTGACTCTCTCCAAAGATGGAGACACCACAGCATCTTTAGGCCTTGTCCCAGTTTCTAACTACCCTCTCCATAGGAGTAGGTTAGAAACTTTTCTGTATTTCTATCTGTGCCCATTGGCTCTTGCCTTTTCCCTGGACACCACTGAGAAGAGTTTGCTTCTGTCCTTTTGCTATCTCCTATCAGGTGTTTATGCACATTAAGATCCCTCCAAGTCATCTCTTCTCCAGGCTAAATAATTACAATTCTCTTCTCAGCCTCTTCTACTGACACCCACTGTCCAAAACACTGAGTTCAGCAAGTTTTCAGTTCAAGGTCAAGCAGTTCCTTGAATGCATGGAATTTATATTTTATTATAAACTAGCTTGAATAATGGGCTTTTTTTTTCCTTTGGAACTCTGAAATTCTAACATTCTTTGTAAGCATACAGTTTAAAAGTGTAAACTTGGCAAGTTTAAAATTGAAAATTTTTAGTATCATGCTAATCCAATTCCTTGTTAAAAATGTCCTTACCATTTCATTGGCATCTCCTAATGTACTGGTTAGGCTCTCAGTAAGAGCTGGAAGAGACAGTCCTCCTTCTGCTAAGGCTGAAAAATATTTTAAGTTGCCAATACGGAAAAAAAACATGAGTTATGTGAAAGCAAAATAAAGTTACATTCTTCAATAATTTCTCTGCAGTCCTCTAGTACGGTCAGAAATTCCTACTACTACATGACTAGTGGAAAGACAGATTTTCAGCCCACAGGAAAAATATTTACTTCCAATATAGACTATTTATGGTACTTACACGAGACAACACAAGATAACAAAAGAGCATATTTCATCTTTTGTTCATTAGCGAACGAATGCTTTGGTTTAGAGAAAAGAAAAGAATGATGAGGTCTCTTAAATATCATCAAAAACATGAGCTAAAGTTAAGCACAGGTTAACGCTTGTAGTTATAACATAGAAGGTATGAAATGTAACTCCAGTAGATTAGAAGAGAATTTTATAAAGAAAAAAAAAAATCTAAATTCTGATTTCCACAAAATTTGTTTGGTTAAAGCTACCTCTTGCAGCCACCATCTGTCCATAGCTGAAAAGAACTTCCCCTTCTGAGATGGGCCTATCTGCAGTTTCTGTTTCGGTGAGGCCAAGGCTGCTTTCCTCTGTGGAGTGCCCAGAACTAACTGTAGACACTGGGGATGGAGCCTGTGGTTCACAAGGGAGCGATTCAGGGGGCTTCACTGATGACTGCTGAGCTGGTAGAATCAAGGTCTCTGGTTCCTCATCGTTAGCCACTGACATTACACTAGAATGTAAGAATATACATGGTGAATATATCAAAACGAACAAAACTGATGATGCTGACTAAAAGGAAATAAAACTACTAATAAAAAGAAATAAGCTTGCAAATATTTTTTCAAATGGAAGAGTACGACATTTATGGAAGAGTCTGAGAATCAGTGTGGTTGACCAGCATATTAATGAATTTATCTTCATAACTAAAGATAACTCTTTGCTACAAAAACTCACTGTGATAACAGAAAAATAAAATGTTAATAATATCTACATGACATGTCATTGTTACTATGGTTATTACTAGCGGATTTTACAATGCCAGTTTACTGGCTACAATGGTCAGCAAGACAATGAATAAGAATGGATAAATTCTAGGAAAGGTCCTAATTTCATATTTATCTCCAAAATACAAATCAAGCATTTCTAGAAAAAAAACATGACTTCTCACAATGTCTTCTGACATACATCAAACACTTTCCTTTGTGTACTTTTTGAGGATACGTGTAGAAAGGATACACACATTTTTCAAGAAAGGAGAAAAACATGTGGACCATTAAACTCACACAGCTCTGGGATGGAATGGTTCCTCATGTAAGGGACTGGGTTTCTCCTCTTCCAGAGGGAGCTCTGCATCATCCCATGGGTTTGGAAGCTTTAGACTGTCCATTTTTGCAGAGATTCCTTCTGAGGCTGGAGGACTTGGTGTCGTTATTCTGGGGGGGGTACTGGCAGGGGTGACCACGGGTGTGCCAACATGGCTAGTGGCAGCTGGATCCTCAAGTCCTGTGCCTGAGAAACCAAATTTATGATTAGAAAGAAAAGCAGGAAGTAACCTTCAAAGAACAGATCTTAACAGCCCCACTAAGCATTTCCAGAGCTAAATATTTTTTGATAATTATGGAGATGAAACCAGATTAACACTAGATACTTTATAGCACAATGTTAGTGTATAAAGAAGCTAGGAACACCTCAACTCTTTATTGCCTGTAATAAGGCAGTCTGATATGTACTTTAAAAACTGAGCTGCTTTACTTGAGGAATGCAAATTTGGCTTGATTAACATCAGGAACACAGGAAATAGCAAAAGCCTTATTTTTCTGATGTGAAAAAGTATGTTGGGGTGGAATCACATAGAGAGTAGCAATGTGCATTACATTTGATAATAGAACTGTTATCAAATAAATGCTTGCCTTTTATACAAATAAGCTCGTAATTTTTATGTCACGTAAGCCTTTACTTGAATTATAGCCTCAAGAGTGTTTATTCTGAGAACAGGCCTTTGAAGAAGAAAATTAAAAGCAGTAGATTAAAGCATATTTGCCCTTTCTCAAGCTCAATTATTTTCACTACCTGTTTCTTTCATTTTCTCTCGTTCGTGAACATCACTGCTCATTTCGGTAGCAGATGGAGAAGACTCTGGAGTTTTGACCGGAGGCAGCTCTTTTTCTGAGGGTGGTGTTGGAGGTGGTGTAGCCTGGGGTGTTGGCAATGGAGTAGGCAGAAGAGGTTCCTGAAGGAATCACAATTGCAGTTATTACCTCAATCCAAACCTCCTGTCTTCCAAGTATATCCACAGTTAGTCCAGGGAAAAGGAGAGGAAAAAACAGAAATACAAGAGACAGAAACATAGGCAGAGTTTCACAACAAAAAGAACAATTTTTACTTAGATGTGTGCTTCACAGGTGTAAATCCTCTGTCTAAATAAAAAAATTGCACTAGGCTTAATGGATTGCCTTGGACAAAATCAGGAAGTTAAAAAAAATAGTAGATAAGTATTATATGGATTTTAATAAAGCTTTTTGATGCTGTATTAAATAAATATTCATGTAATAAAGAACTTTAATGCTAAGTAAAAAAAAATTCCCAACACGGGCAAAATAGAATCAGTGCAATACTTCTAAAGGAAGCATCTAAAAGAGAAGATAATGAACAAGCCAACACAGCAAAGCACCGAAAGAGGCATGAAAACAGTCACTATGTCTTGAGCAAAAATTAGTGCTAAAGTTCTATTTAACAAGAAAATATGTTGTTTCTCGTTCTGTCTGCTATAGGATGGACTAAACAACCTCTCAAAAATTTTTCCAGCCTGTTTTCTGACATTCCGTAAAGAAAACCAAACAAACCCTACAGAAATCCACGCTCTTTCCTCAGAATAAGTCCTCAGACTGTTGATTTTTATTAATGACCCGGATAGGAAGTGGAACATGCTAACCCAATTAGCAGTTCACACATAACTGCATGACTGCCTCCAAAGCCAAGACCAATCTAAGCTGGAAAACATAAAAGCAGAGCCTAACAGGAAGAGCTGAGGGTTGGCAGACAGATGCTTTATTTTACCTAGTCAAACAAAGCCCAGCGAGGACACAGCTAATGCAACAAGTACACAAATGCATAAATACAACAGGGGAAAACCAACCACCACAGCTGAAGGACAATGAAAGTGCAGGAAAAAGAAGGCTTAAAAGCACCGTGAATAAATTTAGAACAGTAATTAGAAGAGGGTCTTAGTGTTACAAAAACAAGCTCTGAAGAAGAGCCCTCCCTAACATCCCATCCTGCTTAATGTGTAACTGAGTGGAGAAGAGCTTTTCAGCACAGGATGGCTGTATTAAGGCTACAGCAGTAAAACCCCTCTGTCTGCCTGCAGAATAATCTCATTTACAGCTGGCAGGAGGTGGCACTTCAGCGCACGAGCACTGCACCAGATCAGAAAAACTGCCCTCCCTTTTCACCAGCCCTTTAAATAATTCTGATAATTATTACAGATAATTTCTAAGCACTGCCTTTTACACATGTATCAGACATTACACAACGTTGAACACTGCACTGTAATAGCATCATGTTGTTATAAGAGATAGCTGGGAATTGATTAAGAAAGTGGATAGGAAAAAAAATC